>CAUYRH010124674.1:0-41615 GCA_963574655.1 Perodicticus potto | reverse complement strand
AAGAATAGGTTCCAGTTCCATCCATGTAAACATGAAAGAGGTAAAGTCTCCATCTTTCTTTAAGGCTGCATAGTATTCCATGGTATACATGTACCACAGTTTATTAATCCATTCGTGGGTCGATGGGCACTTGGGCTTCTTTCATGACTTAGCAATTATGAATTGGGTTGCAATAAACATTCTGGTACAAATGTCTTTATTATAATGTAATTTTTGGTCTTCTGGGTACATACCTAGGAAAGGAATTATAGGGTCAAGTGGAAGGTCTATTTTTAGATCTCTAAGTACTCTCCAAACATCCTTCCAAAAGGAACGTATTAGTGTGCATTCCCACCAGCAGTGTAGAAGTGTTTCCTTTTATCCACATCCATGCCAACATCTCTGGTTTTGGGATTTTGTCATGTGGTCTAATCTTACTGGAGTTAAGTGATATCTCAAAGTAGTTTTGATTTGCATTTCTCTGATGATTAAGGATGGTGAGCATTTTTTCATGTGTCTGTAGGCCGTGCATCTGTCTTCTTTGGAAAAGTTTCTCTTCAAGTCCTTTGCCCATCCTGAGATGGGATCACTTGTTCTTTTCTTGCTAATATGTTGGAGTTCTCTGTGTATTCTGGTTATTAAACCTTTGTTGGGGGCATAACTTGCAAATATTTTCTCCCAGCATAGTGCCTGTGGCTCAATGGGCTAAGGCGCCAGCCACGTACATGTGAGCTGGCAGATTCGAATCCAGCCTGGGCCCACTAAACAACAATGACGGCTGCAACCAAAAAAAAATGGCCGGGCATTGTGGCGGGTGCCTGTAGTCCCAGCTACTTGGGAGGCGGGGAGGCAAGAGACTCGCTTGAGCCCAGGAATTGGAGGTTGCTGTGAGCTGTGATGCCATGGCACTCTGTCCAGGGTGACAGCTTGAGGCTCTGTCTCAAAAAAATCAAAAACAAAAGAAAAAACATGAAGGTAGGCTGGCTATAAGGGAAATGTTAATGAGGAAGTGATATCTGAAAAAAAAACTTAGGAAGATGGTGCTTTAAATATAAAGCAAAACATTAAACTATATGTGGTATATGTGATATAAGTAGTTTAGCAACAAAAAGTATTATAAAGGATTTGCTCCACTTTCGTCACAAAATTTATATTTTAATAGTTATTAAATAACAGTTTTTAATAGTTTCAATAATCTTTGACAAAAATCTCATTATTTTCCTGCTGGATTCAAGTTCTTAACTATTTTACTAAGTCTTTAAATCTATGTCTTTAAATATCACTGCTACTCTATCTCCCAAAGAAGGTTGGAGACAGAAAGCCGGAAATTAAACAATGAAAAATATGTAACGCAAGACAGAAGTTTTATTCAACCACAATTGTGTTTTGAAAGAAGTCAGTGTCAGCTGTTAACTCCAGGCTGATCCAATCATCCTCACTGGGAACATGAGGAAACTTACTATTTCAAAGTCAGCTTCCCAGTCGAGGGCTACGACACTGTCTGACACACAGCGACACAATCAGGTTCCTCTCAGTGACTTGAATGCAACAGAAGTCTAATGTTCTTCTTTCATTTTATTTGTACAGTTGACCAACATTTATCTTGACAAATATGCCCCCATTACAATGTCCTTGTCATAGCAATGCAGCAATCCTTCTACCAATGTTAAGATTCCAGCTTAACTCTGCACAACATGGTAACCACATATACATAACATGTCTGCATATACGTTTCCACATGTATATGCATTTATAATTTACATGGATGTCATCTCTCACAATCGTTGAGCACTCATTATATATTATTACAAATGTAATAATTACAAAACACTAGCTTTCAGATTTTAAGACCTATGTCTGTGTGTTTTTGGAAAAGAAAATAAGTTCTTTCTCTTATAGGCTACTTTCCCCTACTCCAAAGTTTTCCTTTTACTTCCCATCTGTCTTCTTTTTGTGGTGATCTGGCTCCAATGCCAAATCTCTTTACCTCCGCTAATATTTTGCTAAACGTCCTGTAACTTTCCCGTTTGATCCCTTCTCTCCTTTGTCATTCCTTCATTTCTTTTTTGCTGCCTCTCTGACATGGTTATTCACACATCTCTGCCTCCCTCTGTTCCTCTTTTCGTAGGGAGTAAAATAGTTGGCAGTGGAGCTTTTCTCTCGCAGCAGTCCTCGAGCTCTTGCTGAAGGAAACTAACAGGGCTTCATCACGCCAGGGCCTCTCTTTGACAAAGACGCAGGAGGACGTGTCAATGTTCCTGTTCTCTTCCTTTGAGTTAAGTCAGAACCCAGGGCCACCCGCTCTTGTGCTCCTACCTGCGGAGACCTCGGAGTCTCACTTCCCTCCTCCTTGTTGCTTTTCAGAAATTCTAAGTAAAAATAAACGAATAAAAACAATAGATCTGCACATAGTAAACTAAACAGAAGGAAAAAGCAAATTGACTTTTTATTTCTTGAATGTTGACTGATTCCTCGCTGCAGTTTTTCCAGCCCAGCTTGAAGTTCTTTGATATTTACTTTGATATTCACCCAAGGTATCACGGATCATCCAGAATCATTTAAAAACACAACAATCCACACAAGGATAGTAGCTATGTAACATGTTTGCAGTACAGGAAATAATAACTGGGATATCAGTAAATTTTCCCCAATTACTCAGAATTGTATCATATTTTTGCTACCTTCTGTGCATGGGGATGTTTTTAATCTGTTCAATAGTTATGAAATATATTGAACTTTTACAAAGGCAATTAAAGCATTTTTAAGTCAAGAAGTAGGCAGTAAGTTGCTTGTGTCCTTGGACACTGAACATATTGATCATTCAAGTAATATTTATGTGTAATGACCAAAATGCCCTATTATTGTGAGAGAGTGAACGCAAATGTGATCTGGTTGGAAAGCAGAAGTGAAAAAGGTCATTATTTAAATTCTGGACTTGATACTAAGTTTATCCTTTTGACTTCAGAATAAGTCACCAGGATATCACTCACTTGTTTTATTCTCCTTTCTTTATTTATGTGAGTGCTTATGTGTGTGTATGAGAAACGCTCCGGCAATTTGTGGAACTGGGGTAAACCTGAAAACTGAAGATCTACAGCCAACTTTAAATGATTTTTTTCATTTGGGTCTAGTCAAATATATGGATCTCTATGTCTATCGTCTATAGTGTGGTCACTCAGTTCCAGCCCCCTGTGGTCATACTCATATTCATGGTTTACCCATTCATGAAGCCTAGACTTCTAAAGACAGTCACCAAGAATTTTTCATAGGCCAGAGAACTCAAATATAAATTAACATAGATAGGAAGCACTGGAATGTTTTTATAAATGTAGAGCCCCAGATCCCATCTGCAAAGACTGGAGACAGAGTCGATACTATGACCCACATGGTCTGGCTCTCTCCTATCTCCTCAGCCTCAACTTATATGGAGCCCCCACTCCCTCTCCATCCTAGTCATATTATGCTGCTTTAATTCTTTTCACCTGGAATATTCCATCCTGTGTCAAGACATATAATTCTAATATTCCTGAAAAATAGCATGTTATGCCTTTATTTATTTAAGGTCTGATTCCACCGTAAAATTGAAAGGTTCAGGTGGAGCCTATGGCTCAGTGAGTCGGGCTCCGGTCCCATATACCAAGGGTGGCGGGTTCAAACCTGGCCCCGGGCGAACTGCAACAAAAAAAAAAAAAAGAAAAAAAATAGCCAGTGGGTGCCTGTAGTCCCAGCTACTCAGGAGGCTGAGGCCAAAGAATTGCCTAAACCCAGGAGCTGGAGGTTGCTGTGAGGTGTGTGACGCCACAGCACTCTACTGAGGGCGATAAAGTGAGACTCTTGTCTCTATTTAAAAAAAAAAAAAAAAGATTGAAAATATCATTGATTGAGGCAACAATTATGCCCTCATCATTGAATCATCAGTGGTTTAAAGTAGAAAATATTCAATAAATGTTGGTAATAATTAAATAATAAGTAAAGTTTCCTAAGATGGTCAAATGATTTTCTTATTTATCTACAAATAGAAGTTGAAAAATATTTAAGTCTTCTTGGGCCTTTAGAAAGCAGAAATCTGCTTTGCCTCTCTAGGCATAACCTGTGAGTTCTGACCCATTCTGCTTTAACAAGTAACTATAGCTCTTAGCAAAGTCATACTCACCGGCGATTAAATGACACAAATCCAAGGTCCCTAAACCAAGCGTGCCATAGTGCCTGCTTTTAAAATTAACCATCCAATATTCTAAATCTTTCTAATAAAAGAAAAAATCTCACATCATGTGCTTCTTTTCCATAGCTGTATTCTTGGTGAAGGTTTTTATAGGACTTACAATTTTATTTGAACACCACTGCAATTGTAGTTTTTATAAGAATTCTGTGAGAGTTGACATTTTTATATCCAGATGTTTCTAATTGCACTGCATTGTCTATTATGGATTCCTCACTTAAGCATCATCACTAGGGGTCTTGGTGGCTCTAGAATGAGAATGTTTCAGTTTTCTATAATTCTACCTTAGGTAATACTGTATTTATTTTTGCTTTTAGTCTTAAAGAAGGTAACTTGCTTAGAAAAGATTTTCTCTTACTGATTTAGAACACTCTTTATTGTTCAATTATTTAAGAGTTGGTTCTTTTCATGACAGTAATACGGCCAGTGAATTCCCATGTCTTTCAATTTATGGACAGGCAGGTGTTTAGAGTGAATTCAAAGTAGTGAATATTGCAGTGGCAAATTAATTTGCTTTGCTTTATTATTATTGTTTCTGCTGAGACACCAAGTCATCTGGTGAGGCTGCTATTATCATGGCTTTGGAAATGGAGGGAAATTGAGGTAAAATAAAAATAAAGTTTTACACTCTCAGGAGAAGAGTTTTTATAGTGCTTTGTGAATTTACAACTCTGCAGAAGGCTTGATATATCACAATGTGTATCACTTATATGACTTTTAATAGATTAAGGATAGCAAGCATAATCTCCCAACTTTCCCACAGTCATGTTCTGTTTTGTTTGGATCATTCAAGCCATCTCTGAGTCTCAAAGGAATACAACTACCATGCCACATTCAAAACCTATAAGACTGTAATTACAGAACACCATTCTTATGGAATTTAATAACACAAGTTAAGATAAAATGAAAGATCAAAAAGTCCTGAATGGTTCTCTGAAAAACCGTTAATTGTAATTTTTTAAAAGTGTATTTCACTTAGAGTGGAGCTACAAACTATTTTTCTAATCAATAATGAAAGCAGACTCTATTTCAAGGTATGTGTCAATCTTAAATAACATTGAGCCCTTTTGAGAAAGAGAGAAATGGAGGGGCACAACTTGTGGGGCTTCTATGGAATAAGCAAATAAGGAAACATCATCATATTTTAAGATTTATGAGCATGTAAAGAATTATCATAAAAATATTATATTTTTTCTTAAATATTCTCTTTACCTTGGGGGAAAATAAAAGTATTTACTTCCTTTTACCTTCCAATCCTACTCATGCTTTATTGAAATTATTTTTAATTAATTAATTTATTTACTTATTTATTTATTTTTAAGACAATGTCTTACTCTGTCACCCTGGGTCAAATGGTGTGGTGTCATAGCACACAACAACCTCAGTCTCTTGGGCTCAAGTGATCCTCTTGCCTGAGCCTCCCAAGTAGCTGGGACTATAGGCACCTGCCACAACAGCTAGCTATTTTTTAGAGACGGTGTCTCGCTCTTTCTCAGGCTAGTCTTGACCTCATGAGCTCAAGTGATCCAGCCGCCTCAGCCTCCCAGAGTGCTAGGATTACAAATGTGAGCCACCGTGCATGGCCTTTACTGAAATTATTTTGATAACTAGTATTTCATTACTAAGAACAATGACAAATCTAGTACCATTTTAAAAGGTATTATAAGATACTGCAGACCAGAAGAGACAGAGTTCTCTGAGAAATCATGTGAAAAGAAGCAGGAGAGAGGAGGACCAGAAGGGTGAAGTATTGGGAAAGAAGGAAAATGGAGCACTAAATGATTGGGTTCTCTGTTTCGAGAAGCTAGTGTTACTATCAGGATGACCTTGGAAATGCTATCTTATAACAATACAAGGATGTGGTCTCACAAAGTAGTTGCCTTTGATAAGATGAGAATGAAATGGAAATATAAACTGTCCTCATGCTTTTTTAAGAGAAATGGTCCAAGTAAATATTTAATTACATTTTTTAAAAACAATTCATCTACATTTGAGTTAAATAATTGAAAAATGTGATGGCATCTTACACTACATATGCTTGATAAATTGAACAAGTGACTAAACCTTCTGCATTAAAATGTTCATGTGTGTGTTTTGATTTGCACATGGTTCCACATATATGTGCTTATATCTTCCAAGCATCAATGTAACATTTTTTCCCTGGATGAAGTGTACATGGAATTGAAAGCCTATATTTTCATTAACCAGGAGATAATATATAATAAAAAAAATTTAATTTCGCTATGGAAATGTAAACTTGTTTGCAATTTTGTCACTATTTTAGTGAATAATTGATGATTATTTAATGTTCAATGACATGATATTGTACATGAAAACAAAACAAAATAATTAAAAGCTCGTAATTCACATATTAGACTATCATGAAAAGCATTTTTAATTTCTAAGATTCACATAATTTTTTTATTAAATCATAAAGAGGTAGATCATGTATACATTAATGCATTTACGGGGTACAATGTGCTGATTTCATATACAATTTGGAATGTTTACATCATACTGGCTAATATGTCCCTCCCCTCATTTACTTAATTATTATGTTAGGACATTTCTACTCTATACTTAATAGATCCGACGTGTACCCTTGCAATATGCACTATAGGTGTGATCCCACCCTTCAGCCTCCCTCCATCTGACCTCCCCAATCCCCTCCCAGTCTCCCCTCCCTCCTTCATCCTGGGCCATACTTGTGATCTATTCTTTATATGAAAGTGTGAGTGATTGTAAATTGGTTTTGTAATAGGACTGAGTATATTGGATACTTTTCCCTCCATTCTTGAGATACTTTACTAAGTAGGATATGTTCCAGTTCCTGGATAAAAGATTTAAACTTAAGACATGAAACTATAAAGATTGTTGGAGAGAGCACAGGGGAAACACTTGAAGAAATTGGCCTGGGAGAATACTTTATGAGGAGAACCCCCTGGGCAATTGAAGCAATACCAAAAATACATTACTAGGATCTGATCAAACTAAAAAGCTTCTGCACAGCCAAGAACACAGTAAGTAAAGCAAGCAGAAAGCCCTCAGAATGGGAGCAGACATTTGCAGGTTATTTTTCTGACAAAGGTTTGATAACCAGAATCTACAGAGAACTCAAACTTATTAATGCAGAAAGAACAAGTAATCCTGTTTCATTGTGGGCAAGGGATTTGAACAGAAGCTTCTCTGAAGAAGATAGGCACATGGCCCGCAGACATATGAAAAAATGCTCGTCATCTTTAATCAGAGAAATGCAAATGAAAACCACTTTGAGATATCATCTAACTCCAGTAAGATTAGCTCACATAACAAAATCTCAAAACTACAGATGTTGGTGTGGATGTGGGGAAAAGGGAACACTTCTGCACTGCTGATGGGAATAAAGGCTAGTATGTCCCTTTTGGAAAGAAGTATGGAGAACACTCAGGAATCTAAAAGTAGACCTGCCATTCGATCCTGCAATTCCTCTACTAGGTTCATATCCAAAAGACCAAAAATCACTTTATAACAAAGATATTTGCACCAGATTGTTCATTTCAGCTCAATACATAATAGCCAAGTCATGAAAGAAGCCCAAGTGCCCATTGACCCATGAATGGATTAATAAATTGTGGTATATGTATACCATGGAATATTATACAGCCTAAAAAAAGATGGAGACTTTACCACTTTTATGTGTATAAGATACACATAATTATGTTAAATAAATCTAGTGAGAGCTTTATTGGAGGATCTTTAGTTTGTATAATTTTTATGATATCATAAGAGTTTTTAGATTTGTAAACAAACTCTAAAACCACGTAAACAATTCACATGATTAAACTAAGATCACTGTAATTTTATGAATTATTTCTTAGTTCATTGATAGAAATCATAACTAATGTTACTTGAATTGTCCTCTAGGGCTCTTTTTCAAATACTACGTCTTCTCTGAGAAAAGTACTTCATAGTTTTTCCTATTACAGTAAATTTTACTACTCAAACTTCAGGGAAATCATTAATGTTTTTATGCACATAAACAACCCTTTAGTAACTGCAAAGTACCATAGATTCTATATCCAGAATACGGTCAGTTTTTTTCACCTTTGCCGATGTTAACATAGCCTAAGCCATTTTCTTCCTCACCTGGACTATTGCAGAGGTCACCAAGTTGGATCTTTTGCTTCCCCTATTGCCTTTACAAAATCCACTTCTCCCAAATAGGCAAAATCATTTTGTTAGTAAATCTGATTATACTACAGCATTGCTTAAAATTTGCTAATATTACGTTTGCATTCACTATGTCAATTTTTTTTTTCTATGACCTCTAACGACTTCACTGGCCCTTATCTTTTCCACCTCTCTGAAATCAACTCTTTGCAGTACTTTTAATAAAAACTTGATGAAAACTCTCATCTATATCTTTTCCACCTCTCTGAACTCAACTCTTTTCAGTTTTAATGAAAACTTGATGAAAAGACTCATCTACTGAATTAGAGTCATTTGTGAGGAGAGGATAACACTATAATATCTCACTTTTCCTGGAATTTAGAATCCCAAAAAGAACAAAAAACCATCACAATGAATGGAAAAAATGTAAATTAATATACATACAATAATGGTAAAACCTAATGTTCATGTAAAATGAGTGTCATTTAAAGAATGCCTTTCACCTGGGCAGCACCTGTGGCTTAGTGAGTAGGGCACCAGCCCCATGTACTGAGGGTGGTGGGTTCAAACCCAATCCTGGCCAAACTGCAGCAACCAAAAAAAAAAAAAAAAAAAAGCTGGGAGTTGTGTCAGATGCCTGTAGTCCCAGCTACTTGGGAGGGTGAGGCAAGAAAATAGCCTAAGCCCAGGAGTTGGAGGTTGCTGAGAGCGGTGTGATGCCACGGCACTCTACTAAGGGCAATAAAGTGAGAACCTGTCTTTCCAAAAATAAAATAAAATAAAAAAAGAAAGCCTTTCACCTAGGAAGCACAAGGGACACACAGACACACCTGTGATAAGAATATGCCATATAGCAACACATACATAATTTGTCAAAAGGGAAATCTATGAAATAACAAATACAAATGTGTGATGCTCGGAAGACTAAAGGCCACAACAAAAATGTTCTAGTCTCCATTGAAATCATGAGAGGAGAAAAATGAAGGTCAGTAGTAATTGTTAGCTGATCATAGAAATAAAAAAGAAAAACAATCATCATTTGATTTCTGATTTATATAGTTAGAGAAATTATCTTTCGACAGAGAACCAATATCCATTGAGGATCTGCTCTGCCATTTGGTGCAAGGCACCACCATAGGGTTTTCATATTTAATCCTCCTAACAATTCTATAAAAAACATATCCTAATGTAGTCACAGAAAAAAAAATCCCTTGGTAATATTAAGTATGTTTCAGCAGTTACAAAACAAATTCATAGCTGAATGAGGTTATGAATAGAAGTTACAGTGACTCCAGAATGTATGTTCCTTTTTACTGTTAATGTTAAATCACAAGCATGCCAATATACTTATTAATATTTCTCACATACAACATCATCAATATTAATATTTAATATGCAGTGAAAAGAATGTAATCTGCTATATCTCTTTATACCTCTTCTGTAATCTAGATCATTTCATTAATTATTCTTTTATTGTTATACAGGCAAGGTACCTGAAAATGTGCTACTTTTTCTTTTTTTTTTTTCACTTAAACCTCATAGCCCGCTTTTAAGAAATGTGCAAAGAGATAGTCTGCATTGATGTTTCTTTTTTTCCTTTTGTTTTTCCAGGGACAACAGTAACAGATGGAAATCAGAAATCAGCTAGTGCCAAATAAAAATTATTTGACTCAAATTGTTACAAAATCTCTCCATGTATGTATGAAGAAAATTTATATCCCCTTAATGTTTTGATGTTAGAAATGAATAAAAAAATAAATAGAACATAACCCCCCACACGCACATACACACACAAGGTTGTGTTTATGAGCACAAATCCTACTTAATGGGACTAGGTAAGTTTGAAAATCAAGAAGGGTTTGAAAACAGTGTCATAAGAAGATGAGAAGATAATGCCAAGCTCAACATCAGGTGGAATGTGATAAAGTGGGTAAATCGTTAATAGAAGTATATTTCTTATCCATAGGATGTCACTGTTTAGAACTCAAAATGCCATTGCCATAATGTTCTGAAGATAGCATCGGGATAATCGGATTTACATACTCATTTATATATCCAGTCATTCATTCCACAAGTTGTAATTGAAAATCTACTATGTTCAAGACACTGATTTAATGTTGAGAAATATATATATATATTTGTGAGTGGCACTTATCACTAAAAATGCTAATTAATAAATTCAACAAAGCAACCAAACTAGCTAAATATTTGGTAAGTAACCTCTTCCTCACAAGAGAATAAGATATGCCAAAAAATCTATTGTATTAAATGTATTATATTTGGTTTTTAATTTTGCTAATTTTCCAGAAAACATCTTCTGAAATATGGGATAGGGATTTTCTTCAATGATAATATTTTTCTTCAGACACTCTTTGAAAAAGACATTCCAAAGTATTTCATAGTTAGATTTGTTTTTTGGCAAATCCACTGATTAGCTGCAAAGTGGAATATGATTTTGAATATCCACTTGTTGTCCAAGCTCAGACCATCCACTTAAAATACCACAAATTGTTGAACTCCAAAGTCTCTGTTTTTGAATAGGTTATGAGAACTGGAAAAAAAAATGCTCTAAGTGACTTTTAAGCTCTTCTTATATATCCTAAGCCATCTGCAAAATCAGACAAGTTCATATTAATATATGCACACAAATCTTGGATTACACCACTGATAGTGTGAGGGAAAACTTCCCTTTTGCCCTTGGAAGAATGTCTAATAAAAACAACTCACAAGAAAGCAGATTAATAAAAGAAAGCTTATTTATTTTAATGAGTATACATGGAAGCCTTCAGAATGAAAATTCAGAGAAAGTGGGGAAATTGTCCATTTTTATGCTTAAGTTCAATAAATAATGGACAGCTGTGTAGAAATCTGAAAGTACAAAACGGGTATGGTGATGTCCTGCTAACAGACTGAGTGGGAAACCCAGCAAGGTAAGTCTTTCTAAGTACACAATGTACTCAATACTACTATGAAATCAAAATATAATCACCTACACATTCATACAAATGGCAAAACATAACTATAGTCCAAAAAGTAGAAGGGAAGAGGAGAGAGAGGGGAGGGGAGGGCAGATACAGAGGAGGAGGGTATTCACAGGATCTCACCTAACGTGCATGATGCAATGGTACATTTCAAAACTATTAAGAAATGAGTATAATTGTGTGGATGTGTTACTTAGTTCAATGTAAGAATTTCACATTGTATACCAAAGCAGTACCCTGAACCCCATAAATGCATCAATGGGCAAAGTTATGATTTAATAATAATAATAATGATAATAGTAGGTCTTTCTCGATTCTCTCTGGTTTCTCTGCCATTCATTCCTTCGTTCTGGATGTGCAGCAGGATCCTCTCCAGAATAAATGTCTTAAAGACTACAGTCAAAGGTAGGTCAGATAATTGCTTTATTGCTTTTGCTAAAATTGCATCTAAAATCCCTTTTGCTAAAATCTAGCTCCAAGCTAGATTTGCATTTTCACCCTTTATTTCTTTCCTAGGACTCCTTGATCTTGCCCCTACCCTATCACACACACACACACACACACACACACACACACACACGCAGGCACCTAGGCTCCCCAGAAAGTGACATGGATTACCACTTGTCCATAATGGCAAACATGCTGTTTTCTTGTCATTTCCTTCTGATAAACTCCTGGGCATGCCATGCCATGACTCTAATGCCACCTCCCTGATGAAGTTTTGTCTGAAGGCCACAGTCTAAGTGCTTTTTTTTTCTCACTGTGAACATTCACCTATTATAACAATCTCCATACTTGTTTTCTAAGATGTCTTCCCTTTCTCTCTCTAGCCTGAAAAGTCTTTGAGAACACAGATTGTTATTTTTCTTGTGTATAAAAAATAAACATAAACATCAAAAGAGTGAATTAGTTCCATTCTTGGGCTCAACTGCCAAGACTCACTCCTTCATGTAGCTCTCCTCGCCAGTGAACAAAATGTATGAATAATTGCAATTTAATACCTATCACAGAGAGTGAAGAATTGCCACTTTCTTTTTCTATACCTAATACTTTATGTTCTTTTTTTTATGTTTCAAAGGAAACAAAGAACCTCACAATGGGCAAAATTATTATAGAAACATCTAAATGTTAAACAACTGTAAAACTTACCTGTCTGGTGCATACTGCTGGTTTCTAAAAAATAACTTTTCCCTTATAAGTCAGTGTGAGGAAGAAAAGCATCTCTGCGATGAATGTGTAAAAGGAAATCTAGCTTCCAGGCAGGTGATGTGAATTTGATTAACAGATAGAATCACACTGTATACCATGAATGTTTTATGGTTTGTAAGATTTAAAATGTGAAAAGTAATTTAAAATGGTGAATTGGCAAAACACTCTAAGTAAAATACATTAAAAAAAGAAAAAACCCAAACAGAAAAGTTTTTACGTTGCAGGCATAAGAAAGAATATGCATTTCTACAATAAATCATTTCTACAATAAGTTCTAGGCATGAACATCAACAAAAATATTTCACTGAGTTTACTGTCCAGGTAGCCCAAGCTTATAGGGGTACCATGAGTAGTATGGATAGATACTTGAGGCCAGAATTATGTCTAATCCAATAATTCACTACAAGAATGTTTTCCTCACATGGAAACTCAACTCTCTCATTCTTCCATTTGCAATTTCTTAAGAATTTTCCACCAATGAAAAAATGGTAGTGAAAGTTCCTTAGGTGTTATGGAGTGTTTTTAAAACTGGTTTCCACCAATTACCCAAAATCATTCACCGGCAAGCTACTGGGCACCTTCTCCGCATCAGCTTGTGTTCCCCAAACAGGTAGTGTTGGAAGGTATTTTCTCATTTCTCATTAAATTTGTCTCATCATCCTTTTCTTCCCATAGACAAACAAATCTTATCTCAGAGTCACCTCCATCACGCGGTTAATTTTAACCTTCCCAGACCCCTAGGCTTTGTATATCCATGGCATTCTTTTATTTTCAAGACATAGTCTTACTCTGTCACCCAGGCTAGAGTGCCCTGGCATCAGTCTAGCTCACGGCATCCTCAGACTCCTGGGCTCAAGTTATCCTCCTTTCTCAGCCTCCCTAGTAGCTGGAATTTCAGGAATGCCATGATGCTTCAATAACTTTTTTATTTTTAGTAGAAACATGTTCTCACTCTTGCTCAGGCCAGTCTCCTTGAACTTCTGAGCTCAAAGGATCCTCCCACCTCTGCCTCCCAGAGTGCTGGATCGTAGGCATGAGTCACTGCAACTGGCCTCCATGTCATTTTTTAACAAAACACTATTAACAATAACATTCATATTAGGTCAAGTTTTCATTATTTTCATGCATGCCTTTTTGATGCATTCAAAAAATAATGAGCTTTTGCTACAAGCACAGAACAGATATAGCTCCTGGTCTCTGCAAATTTAGGGGCAACTGGGAAAAATGGTCCTAATATAAGCAATAACAATTGACAAGTAAGACATATGTAAGCATATATTTAACAGATACCCAGCCAAGTACAGGGATTAGCGAGGCTTTTCGGTGAAAGTGGTGTTTACACTGAACCAGTGAGGGTGAGCAGAAGCAACTCTGTTACCTAACGCTGAGCAAACTGTACAGCCAGGTCACAGGAAATATTTGTTGAATTAACACATAAATGGCAATGTAAAACCTTCATTTAGTCTTCTGTATAATATCTTCAAACTTCTGTTCATTTTCGAAGAAACTGAATATTTAAAGGTTCAGACTTTAGATTAAAACATATGATTTCAACACAATTTAAAGTAGTATTATGTAATTGTTACAATCCTAACTGTGCTTCACACCTAACTTCTAGGACACTTGTTATTACATTCAGAGAAATAGGTAACAAATGAAGCTCCCAGCACCATCCCAATGTCTAAAAACCCATTTCTTAACTACTGTATAGAAACAATATGAGCCCAGCATTTCCCCACTTGGATAATAAATTTCATCAGCCACTCTTAAAAAATCATAGCAAATTCTCCCCTCTGAACATTCATAAAGAAGAAAGAAGTTTTTTTGCTTATTTTCTTCATGCAGAGAACGTGAGCATCAGACCCGTAAGACAGATCTTCCTTCTCATCATCTGTCTGCAAAGATATTCTGAAACTTTTCCTGCTGACAGCTAAACTCCATTTTCCCAATCTCTTTAGAGAAAAGGAGCCAAAGTTGTTTTACAAAACTAACTTGCTGCCACTCAGAGAGCTTGGGGAATTTTTCAGCTGAGTGTCTAAATTTCTTTATTTCCTCATAATGTGGCTCATGCCTGCCATTTTTCTAAAGCAATAATTCAATAAGTGTATGTAATCTGCCAGTAGGGGCAAAAAAAATCACACTAATAAATCTTATTACCCAAACATTTGCAAAAATGAGTTGGAACTATGTCCATAATACGTGAAAATGTTACTGCATATGACAGACTACCGTTGGGAAGGAGAAAATCAATAACACAAGGAATTCTGAAGCCCTTGCTAATTCCATTACCCAGACGATGATTTTTACGGCGTATCATTCTGCAGTGGGACAGAACTGCCACTTCTTGTCTTTGCAGAGTACAAACCTACACCCTGGGCTGCACGCGAGGAAAAAATGTCAATACCTCACACTGCGGTTTCCTTTAGAAAAGTACATTCTTGCCATTATCTTTGGAGACTTGGGAGAGCTTTGTTTTTCAAAAATGTATAGTCCTAATCTTTGAAGATTTTTGGAATTTACTTGGAAAATATGTGGGTTTTGGAGACAAAAATATTTATTGAAATTTGAACTTCAGATTCCAACTCTTCTACTTATTAGTTGTATAGATTTTACTGAGCTGTTCCACATTCGTAAATTAGGTACATTACATAATTTCATATAATATGCCGATGAAATTAGAAATATTATACACTCTGGATATGTTTTTTGAGAGTATTTTAGGACTAGAGTTTCTGCATGAAATTTTCCACGAGCTCGTCTGATGTAGTTAATTGTACTCTGATGTTTCTCTAGGTTCATGTTTGTTCTTGTTAATAATAAAATTGCTGCTCCCGAGAAGCATGTGCAAGTGATATATCATTGTTCCCATTTTATAGATGATGAAAATGATTCTCAAAGAAGTGCTGTTAACTACCAAATCACCAGGGGAATATGCAAACTCTGACTCCAGAAGTTTGACTTCAAAGGACGTCATCACTGGGCTGTCCCTCTTCTCAAGCAATTTTATAAGAATGTATCTTTCTAATTAAAATCCCAGAGGGAAGGGGATTTTAAAACATGTAATAAAGCATGAAAAACCAATTTTTTCTTGCTTATTTTTGGTATAAAACGTGAATACAATTGATATCAAATACCAAAAATGTTTCAAACATACTGCCAAGGAAGAAAACACAAATCTTACTACTGAAACGGTGTCAGCCACGTGTCTTACACACATGTCGCTTGTTGACCACAAAGTGGAAATAATGACACCACCGACCTCAGTGGCCGTCCTAAGAACTAAGTGAGATAATTAATGTTTGGAAATCCCTAAATACACTGCTCACTAAATTACTGAATGACAAAGGAAATTCTGAATTCAGATGTCTGCCTTCATAACATCAATAAAAGTATAAATATTTGTTTGGAGTCAATTTTTTCTATATGGCCACATCTTGTAGAAATAGTTTAAGAGTATAAATATGCCATGTATATACAAACACACACACATACATATATACATGTACACACATATAATTAGCATTATTGAATCAGATCAAATATTTTTGTAGTATTAAAATTCTTCCAGTGCCACTAAATATTTTCTAGAGTTCTTGTCCTGGATAAGCATGACTATATTTTTTCCACATTTTTTAAATCATCTTCTAAGTGACTCACAAGTAATCTTTTCCACTTCATTCCATCATTCATTGTACTCTGAACTTTTGCCTTTGAGGTGATACTATTAGAAGGATACAAAATGCTAAAGCCAAAAATCAAAAGGTTTTAGAGCTAACATAGTCCAATCACTCTATTAAAAGGAGGAAAATTAATTGTTCAAATTATTATAACTTCCTTTTCTGGTGTGCTTCTTCTTGGCTAGACATGGGACTAGTGAGTTCCCCAAATTGATTTTTAATCCTCAGAGACGTGAAGGATGATATCTCTTTTCCATAAGAAAATGTGGGGGTTGAAAACTTACATGTAAGTCCCTGATGAACACAGATACGTAAAAGTACCAGGCTCAGAAAAGCCATTAATATCTTATTAGAAAGATAAAAAAAGTGACAAATAAGATAGATCAGTACAAACAAAGTTGACTTCTGAATAGAGACCCTGGCATTCCCACCTATCACCTTATAATGTCACGATCCATTATACTTCATTTAGCTATTAAAAATTTAAGAACAGCTGGACTTTATCTTGTGGCTCTGATAGTTGCTCAAGTTTACATGAAAGCTGGGATCACTACCCTCTTTTTACAAGGAACATTTTGGCAAGTTATTTTAAGACACAGAGCAATACACACTTGATAAACCCATCCTCCAGCATGATCACTGAGCTAAGTCAAGTCCGGACACTAACATCAAACACATCTGTTTTCACTTTGAGATACCGCTGTTTTAGGCTGCTAAAGGCTAGTCAGGAAGAAGCAAGAATCTTCCAGAATCAGTGCACCTTAACTGTTATTCATATGTTCCCAAAAGCTTGCAGAGTTATATCATAAAGGAAAATAAAAGATTTACTGGCAACTTTTTAAACTCCCACTAAAATCGAACCTTAAAGTATTAAAACCCTACTTAGATAGTCTTCAAAATGCCTAAAGCTAAACTCTTAATTAGAAATTTTGATTATCATCTGAGATATAATATGTAATTTATTACAGTATGCTTCTAAGACAATATAAAAGAACGTTTTAAGAAACAAAAAGCACAGGTGGCACCTGTGGCTCAAAGGAGTGGAGCACAAGCCCCATATGTCGGAGGTGGCAGGTTCAAACCCAGCCCTGGCCAGAAACGGCAAAAAAAAAAAAAAAAAAAGAAAGAAAAAGTGCAGTGCTACATGTAAAAATTAAAAATATGTAACTGATTCTAAGTTCCTTTACTTAAATATTTAATAATTTTGAATTTTATAATTAACTTATGGAAATGATGATATAGATGCATTAATATATCATTTTGTAAGAAAATCTGTGTCAATGGATTTAATTAGGGAGAACTGAACCCATTTTCATTCTAAATTAAAATCCACACTTTTAATAAGAAAGATCCAATCTACCACTCTTAAGCTAGAAATCAATGTGGTGTAAGACTTTAAATTAATAATAATAATCAGTTTTGTTCCCATATTGATCTTTTAATAACCTTGAGAAATTCTTAACACAATGGAATTTAAATCTTCCTTTTGACCATGCAAAGGCATAACTCCCGTAACTCCCATAAGCCATCAGAGACTTTAGCTTTGTGGTCAATGAAGAAATGAGTTTCAGGAGCGGGAGAAAATTCTATGAAAGTTATACAAAGGAAACGAGCTGCTGACCATAGAAAATTCATTTCAGAAGACAAAGAAAGAGAGTAATCACATGTATCAGAAGGAACTTCATTTCTTTCATGAAGCCCTGAAAAAGCAAAGAAACATACTTTCTAGGAATAAACAAGAAAGCACTCTTCTTATCTTTCCCCTTTTTTTTTTTTTTTTTTTTGCAGTTTTTGGCTAGGGCTGGGTTTGAACTTGCCACCTCCGGCATATGGGGCCAGTGCCCTATTCCTTTGAGCTACAGGTGCTACCCTCTGTATTTTTTTTTAAATGATATCAAAAGCATTTGATCTCACTTGTGATTCATTCATTCAATACACATTTATGAAGTACTTGTTATGTTGTAAGATTTATACCAAGACACAGAATGGAGAAATAAATCTGTTTTAACAGTCCAGTGAGCAAGACAGATAAATAAAGAAATATTTTCAATTATGTGTCAGAATTATTATCCATAGTGCAGGAGATTAGGGCAAAAGATGAAGTTTTTAATTCTTATGAAATTAAGGAGAGAGAGAGAGAGATGGCAGCAAAGTTTCTATAGAAAAGAAATAAGTAAGTTTTGATTTATACAATGTATCGACTAGAAGTGAGCAAATATAACAATGGTAAATAATACTACAAATTGCTCCCTCTGTGCAAGACATCATGTTAAGTGATTTACAAACATGAGCGCTCTCACTTAGTTCTCATGGATACCAGGTAGGCACTGTCGTTATCCATGATTTGCAGATGACAACCTGAGGTAAACCTTGCCCAACATCATGTAGTGGAAGGTTAGGATTTGATTCAGTGGCCACTATACGATGGTACTTTCCAAGCAGAATGGAGGAAGGGTATTTCAGAATAAGTCTTCAAAATCTACAGGTGCATGACAGCATTGAGGAACAGCATACCTGGCGTGAAGGCGTTATCTGGGAAATGGCACCATTAGAACTGGGTAGAACAGAGGCACCAGACAAGAAGGAATGAGTATGCCGTGCAGATTAAGGATAGAAGGCATGTGTATGCCATGCAGATTCCAAGGATAGAGTACAGGGAGAGAAGACTGGGTCCAGGAGATCAGCTAGGAGATGATCACCTAATTCAATATAAGACAATAGTGTAGGTGTGAAATAAAACAGTACCAACTTGGACAGAGTGATTATCAAGATGCTGAAGAGGAAGAGTGTGTGAAATTGAGACAGTGATTGAGTGCTGTGATTAAAGAAGGAAAAGACTGTACAAGAGTGAAGTGGTAGTAAGTGCACCACACACCAGGCCAAAAGGATGAAAGCTGTTTCCCAAGGAACCAAATCCTCTGGGTTATTGTACTTAATGATTTTACGTGAATGTTTAAGATGTGCATTTGCCTAGTGAACCTGAGGGACAGCGTTACCTGTTCACCAGAGAGGTCAGTTCTCTACAAGTGGATGCCACTTTCCTTGATACTTGGCTTGGGCAACAATATATCATTTGGTTCTCTTGGTAGCCCAAATTACACACACATATGCAATATCTCCCTTTGTCCATAATCTATGTAAACACACAGGAAGAATCTGACTTCACTTTTCTATTTTATTTTATTTTATGTGGTTGTTTTTTTGTTTGTTTTTTATTTATTTATTTTTTTTAGAGACAGAATCTCACTTTGTCACCCTTGGTCAAGTGCCATGGCCTCATGGCTCACAGCAACCTCCAGCTCCTGGGCTTAGGCGATTCTCTTGTCTCAGACTCCTGAGTAACTGGGACTACAGGCCCCCGCCACAATGACTGGCTATTTTTTTGTTGCCGTTCAGCCAGGGCTGGGTTTGAACCCGCAACCCTTGGTATATGGGGCCAGCGCCCTACTCACTGAGCCATAGGCACCACCCTTGACTTCACTTTTTTGAGAGACATTTCAATCGCTTTACATATGTTCTCTCACCAAAGTTCACATTTTCTCCATGACCGGTACAACGATGTAGCCTTGTATTGGAAGGGTAAAGTGAGGTTAAGTGGCTCATTTGGGGAGCTGGAAATAGGAGTGAAGTCTAGAATAAGCTTTTATGTGGAAGAGCAACTGGTAAATGGTTATTGATGTTTTGTGTGGCTTGAGTTTTGGGGACTCTTTAGGAGTAAACAATGAACTGAGAAGCAGAAGGGGAATCCAAGATGTTTTTTGAAGACAGGCACCTTTTTTGGGTTTTGCTGATTTCACCTAAGCATTCCCAGTGACCTGTGTCTTTTATAAATAAGAATCTAAAAGTTACATTCAGCATCAATGGATTACTCATAAAAATGTAGACAGAAATATTCACTGTGTAAAATCTTATGTTTACATAAACATCATGCTGCAATGCATCCTGATACAACACAAAAGCATTTATATTGAATAAATTTCTGCAATAAAATGCCATAAGGACAAGGTCTATGATACATTTTTTATTATATCCTCGCAAAAAAAAATAATGAAACACAACAGTTCATGTTTCTGATGGGGTAAAATGCTTGGAAAGGGAGAAAAAAAGAAACCATCTATGGGGTCTGTTTTAAAGGTTGAGCTGCTGAATTTCCAGAAAGGATATAGGTGTTCATTAGAGAACCATTTAAGGTAACCGCAGAATTTTTGGCTGAATAACAGAAATAACAAAGGTGCTATTAACTATGTTGGAAGAGACCATGAGAGTAGCAAGTCTGTGACAGAAGGAAAATCAGAAACTCAGTTGTGAGTGTGCTACATTTCAGAGATTTATTATTATTATTATTATTATTATTTTGAAACAGAGCTTCTGTCATCCTTGGTACAGTGCTGTGGTGTCACAGCTCACAGCAACCTCAAACTCTTGGGCGTAAGTGATTCTCTTGCCTCAGCCTCCCACATAGTTGGGACTACAGGTGCCTGCCACTATGCCTGGCTGTTTTTTGTTGCAGTTGTTATTGTTGTTTGGCAGGTCCGGGCCGAATTCGAATCCACCAGCCTCAGCTATGTGTCTGGTACCGTAACCACTGTGCTATGGGCGCTGAGCCGAGAGAGCTAATATATATTTAGGGTGAATCACTGTATTAATTAGTGCTCTGCTAAAGAAATAAAACCAGTAGAAGAGATGTGGAATATGGAATGTATTATATGGAATGTGGAATTATTATGTGGATTAACTTTCACAGTTATGGGAGCTAGTGAAGAAATCTGTGGAAATCTATTATTTCTGAATCTGCAGTGAGCCTGAAATCACAGTAGGCTTCAGGGCTGGTGGTCAATAAGAAAAAATAGGTAATAAAAACAGGTGATTGAGGACTGAGTTGAATCCTTGAGAACTGAAGCCTATGAAAACAAATGGGAACACATGGACAAACAGAGACCCAAATCTATTTCTTATTGTCCTTAACCTCAACAATAAGTGTGACCTTCAGAAAAATCAGGTACTGTTTGCCATGGAGTTCCAGTGCAGAACTCAGAGAATTTACAGTGGAGACCTAATGGCTATAAAGCTGTCTACTGACCCAACACAGATGAGTGTCAGATCATTGCCACTGAACTTGTGCGGTAGCAGCAGCCCTTGGTTGACCTTCAGGGGACAACAGCCACTGTTTTCTGAAAACATTCACATGACTTGCCCTTCATTTCCTTCAAGGTTTTATTTTTTTTCTTGAGGCCTTCCCAGATGATCTTCTTTAATTAAAATCTCACTCTTTACAATAAATTTTCATTCTCTGCTTTGTTTTTGTCCATATCACCTTATATGTTTTTATATCAACTTTTATCTCTCCTATTAGAATGTAAGCATTATAACAAACAGCAGGTGTTGTCTCTCCTGGTTAAACAATGAACACAATTCTGGCACATAACAGGCACTGAATATTTGTTGCACTGAATGAAACCATATCAACTTTGCAATTAAGTAAAATTCCCTAAAATTACAAATTACATGAATCAGGTCATATGGAACTTCATTCAGAGAGAGCAGCTATTACCTTAGTAAAGATGCTTGAAAACATCTGTGTCCATGAAATTTATGAAACTGATCTATGTGGGTGTATGTAAAATATGAAAAATAGAAAAATTAGCCAGACATGGTGGCGCACACCTGTATCCTAACTACTTGAGAGACTGAGGTAAGAAGGTTGCTTGAGCCCAGGAGTTTGAGGTTGTTGTGAGCTATGATGCCATGGCACTCTAGCCTGGGGCAACAGAGTGAGACTCTCTCAAACAATAAATAAATAAATACACAGATACATAAATTAAGGTTAAAAACCATTTGTTTTCAGAAAGCGAATTCTGTGTTTATCTTCTATTATTCACTTCTTCCCCATCTACCTTCAGAACTGTCTATAGATTATTATGCAATTTATTTCTTCCATAGATTTATGTATGCTCTAACAAAGCCAAAGTGAAACTTTCAATTATAGTGGGAAGCAAGGAAGAAGGAGGAAATGTGTCCTCGGATTTTGAAGTGGCAGATTCAGATGAGATGCTAAAATGGGAGTGGGAATGAGGAATGCTGAAAGACTGGGCTTTTGAAAAAGGAAACTAACTCAGAGATCATCCATGACATGTCAGTAAGTTACTAATTTGTTTTCTTGGTGATTCTGCAAGGTAATATAATGCCACTCCACATTTGAATAACTTGAGGTTAATAAAATTATCCAAGTTAATATGCAGTTGATTTTTTATTTATTTATCGGTTCATTTATACTTCTTATTTTGAAAAAAAAATATTTGAAACAGCTTCAGAGTCATACATTTCATCAGTGATAAAATACACTTTGGAATAGAGATCTCTTTCATAGCAAATTTTCTGCTTCTCCAGCTATGGCATGCTATCCATTTTTAATATGAAAACATAGTAGAGACCAGGTAGTATAAAGGGTTTATAATTTATCTATACAAATGAACAGACTTCACCTATCTTCCAAGTGAAAAATCAGATGAATATAAATCACTTCATATATTAAGCTATAATAGTACTAAATTGGCAGAGTCCCTCCAGAAAGACTTCATAAAGAAAAGCATCTCTTTCGTGAAATCATCTCTTTGGTATTATAACACATTAGCTCTTTGTTCAATGGTCATATTCTATAACTCAGTATCACAGGGCTCTTTTTCTTTGATTTTATTGGTGGATTTTGGTGGATTTTCTATCCTGATGTAGTTCTGTCCTTTCATTTTTTTTTTGTTTTTCATTTGTATACATGTTTAGGTACGGTGTGGGGGCACTGAGTGTATTTTGTTGTTAGTTTGCTTTTATGGAGAGTAGGTTACTATTTAAAAATATTCCATTTTGTATGGATTATTCTAGGCATAATTTTCACATAGCAAGTTAACTCTTCTAATACAGAGACTCTTTACAATTTTTAAATAGGGTATTAAACATTAATTAAGTATATGATTTATATGTTAATATCATTTGATTGATCATCTATATTTTAGTGATTATCACTTTACATACTAGATTACTGGATCCTAAAATACACACACACATAATTTAAACTGAAAATATATTTATTTATTTGTTTATTTATTTATGTATTTATTTATTTAGAGACAGAATCTGAAGCTGTCACCCTGAGTAGAGTGATAGCTCTATTTTTAGTAGAGAAAGGGCTTTACTTTTGCTCAGGGTAGTCTTGAACCTGTGAGCTCAAGCAATCCACCCACCTCAGCCTCCAGAATGCCAGGATTACAGGCATCAGGCACTGTGCCCAGCATGAAAGTATATTTTTTGATTTTAGAGTTGATAGCTAGGATTTGTTATATGTGACTTTTTTTTTTGCCACCACCTCTGGCATATGGGGCTGGTGCCCTACTACTTTGAACCACAAGCACCGCCCCCGTATATG
Source organism: Perodicticus potto (assembly GCA_963574655.1). Classification (NCBI taxonomy): domain Eukaryota; kingdom Metazoa; phylum Chordata; class Mammalia; order Primates; family Lorisidae; genus Perodicticus; species Perodicticus potto. The sequence goes on along the minus strand of CAUYRH010124674.1, from coordinate 17,984 downwards.
TGACATGTCAGTACATCAGGAGTTAAGGATTGTATTCACTTCATGTTAAGTGGTATAAAAGTTGAAGGCCAACTTCTACAGCAAACACAATTACATTTATCTTAGTTTGTGGGCCTGATAGATTTATTCCTGAAATGTGGGCTATAGAATAATTCAGTATAAGAACTTTAAGTAAATCAAAATATTAGAATTTTAATTTTTCATCTTTAACTTTATGTATACTGGAGAATGTAACGTTGGATTTTGGAGTCATAAATTGTTTGAAAACTGTTTCTTCCACTCCACAGATTGGCAGAGAAAGAATTAAATTTTCTCAGCTTCATTTTATCAGATAATACCTACTGGAAAGGTTGTGAAAGTATTGAAATTTGCCAACCTTCAGAACTGAATTCATTGCAAATCTATTCAGGAGCTTAAGTAAATACAAGATAACATGTTGGTGACCTTCACAGAGACACAATCTAAACATTGTTAGAATTTATACTATCTACAACAATTGTTAGAATTTATACTGTCTACAACCCTATGCTGTCTGTGGTTAGAATTTTTTAGCTATAAAGGAAATGACACTAGTACCTATATTGTCATCATCTGTTTAAATTATTTGTTCGAATTAACAACTAAATCATAAATTTAAAATCAAAGCTCATCAGTGAAAATGCTTTATAAGCTAGAAAATACTATAAAATATATTTTTATGTTTATATTCCTATTGCTATCATTTCTTTTTTATTGTTATTGTTATTGTCATTTCACGATTTCCACCAAATTGTCAATGTGGAATTTATATCTCTTACAAAATTATACCCTAAAAAAAATTAGGGATGTTTCTGACTTCATTCGATGGTGGAGCTCAGAACACAATACCCCAACATGTGGTACTTTGCCAACTGAGAAAGTTGCAGAAGAAAGAATGGTCACTATGACCTTCCTCCACTTTTCTTGGGAAGTCTGGTCATAATGAAATTCTCCGGCCTACATTGCCTAGCGGTAGGTCACAAGACCCTATTCTAACAAGTTTCTGTCCTTCACCTTGAAAGCACAAATACTGCACAAAGAGGACAAGAAGAGTCTGAGTGAACAGGCTTTGTTGAGTGCACCTCCCCAAGCTCCCTTGGGTGACCAGTCACATTTCTACATTGCTGTTCATTTTTCATCAAACCTAAGCACAAAAATAAAGTTTTCCTTGATCTTTGGATCTTCATTTTGGAAGCCTCTTGTCTCATGTAAAGCTTTATTAAATAACTTAGTTATGCTTTTTTTAGTGTTAATCTGTCTTTTTGTAAGGGTGTCATCAATGGGTGAGGAAAAAAAGTATTATTTTATCCTCCTTAAGGCTTCTTTTTTTTTTAAATAGTAAATGGTATAACTGCTGGCCTATCAATGGCATAGACATAACATTGAACTATATGATAACCACAGAGGGTCCTAGTCTGAATTGTCCACTGCACCTTCCTCATGTTCTTCAAGGAATACTAAATAGGTTAGTTTACCCTCCGATGTGATTTATATAATTATTGATAAAATTGATATTTTTATTACATGTTTGTTGTTTTTGTTAAGTCAACCCCTATTGTTCAACGAAATCAGATGTGATTCCATAGAGGACTATCAAAAGGTTGTTTTGTCAGTGTGGTCCTTATGAAAGACTTTTTAAACAAAGTTTGTTTTGGGTAAATTCTTTTATAGTCCAAAGTCTTGTTTTAGGAAACCAAAGTAAGGAATAAAAGCTATTAGCTGTATTGATGGAAATAACATGTTATCAAAAAGATTATAAATAACTGAAAACCACATATTTGTAGGCCACAATGTCTTAACTCTATTTATGTATACAGTCCAAACTTCTATCTCCAAATCCTTTTTTGTTCCACTATGTCAATTTTATATTTATGAATAAATTACTGCCAAAATGAACTTAATATTTCTCATTTGTAAAAATAAGCAACTGGATTCCGCTAGCAAACCTCATGTAGAACACTGATCATAAACAATGATCCAGTAATTTCAGGTTTGATGATGAAAATAGTTTACAAAAATATGCACAGTTTTGGAGATGCATTGATAAAATCAAGCTTTGGCAGTGGTAGAGGCTGATTTGTAAGCTATGCCAACTTTTTGATGTAAGTATTCCCACAGAATCCAATTTCATGTTATCAGCAGCTTAACAACTTTCTCACAAAATCCCTGAATATTTAGCAGTTAACACTCACCAAATGATAAGAACAGTTTCAGCCCATCATTATATGTCTCCATCAAGGTATGTGTTCATAAATGATAGTATAAGCAAAGTCCTGGAGTTTATTGTGGCTTTTTCACAAATACTTTTGACTATAAAATACTTTTTTCTAAATTAATATCCATATGAGACACCTTTACAGATAATATTGTTGGCCTGTCCGTACCTTTCATCCCTAGCTTTTCCAAGTCATCAGTCCTGTATTTCCTTTTTGTAGTCTTTCTTCCAAGGCATGTTTTTCTTGGTCATGTTGCCAGGCCAAAATATTGAGATATTAAAATTCTTGGAATAAGCCTTCAATATTTAAAAGAACATTTACAATGTCATCCAAAAGTTTTTCTAGGAAGCTCGAACCCCATCATCCTTAATTGGATGCCTTCCCTTTAACACCTTCTTCTCCCTTACTCTTCTTCTGTCTATTCATCTTCCCAAATCAACTACTTAGTTTGGAATTTTTGTCTTTGGGTCTGCTTCAGGAAAAATCCAAACTAAGACACAGTTCATAAAACAAAATTTTGATGACTACTTTAGATTCTAATTTTCAGAGATTAAAATACATTCGGAGATCACTTCTGAAATTTTGAGGCTAAAAACCTCCAATACATTTTTATAACTCTGCATGGCTTATATAATTTGTCTAATACATTCTGGTTGAACTACACTTGAGAGCAAAATCAAGAGAATGTTGACAAAGGAAAGAATGTGACATAAGACAGATGCTTCTGATGAGGCTCTGGATATGTTACCCCCCAAAATGGCACCTTGGCATTTGAGGAAATAGCCAAAACAACAAGATGTTTATGACCTAGAGAAGTCCTAGTTTCCTCAGGCAGGTCATATGAAAATTCCCTGACATTCTTCTGAAGCAGGTCATAAGCCCTTTATTCCAGACGTAATAGAACTATATCTGGTGGAAAGGAGCATCCTGACCCTCCAATACATAGAGATGCCAAGAGGAATCTGAACAACAGGCCTTCCTTAACTCCCCTCAGCCCAGTGTATTACCATTAAATCACACCCTTTTGTCTTCCAACTCTATTTCTGCCAAACTGTTCACAAAAACAAAAACAAAAACAAAACAACGACAACGACGGCAAAAAAAAAAAACAGCCTTCCTTATTTCCTTGGATCTTCATTTCTGAAGTTTCCTGTATCATGGTAAGTTTATTTATTAAATAAATTTATATACTTTTTTTGGTTACTTGATAATATCTACCATTTTTTATAAGGGTCTTATTCATGAAACTTGCCAAGGGTGAGAAAATGATACGAATTTTTCTCTCCTAAATTTCCTCTAACTTTCCTAATCTTGGAGGACTAACTAGAAATTTAAGCTTCATCTGAGTGTCTTTTATGGCTACTGATTTCTCATTTTGCTGATACTTGCTTTGCTTTTATAATATCATAAGCAATACATATTTGTGCTTAATCATTGATTACTAGTACAGAGCTGTGATCAGAACAGTTAAATGTCAGAACTGAATTAAATTATGGGACACTTAATTGGTGTCCACAGTAAATTGGAAAATAGCTTGTGGTGGAAAACCGACATATTTGGAGACAGATGAGTTGTGAGGAAAGAAATCATTTTTCCTTGTAATATATCTTCTGTGGCATTTGTTTGGTGTGTGCTTCAATTTCACCATATTTTTCTCTAACTCTCAATACTTTCAGATGGATCAATATATAAGAAAAACACATTTCTCATTTGTCTCTCCATTCACCTTCAACATTGGAAAGAAATGCTTCTACTCATATATAATATCCAATTATGTCACACATCGATAATATACTATGCACTGTACTAGACTTAATGTACTCAATTTAATTTAGTGCTTACAAAAGCAATTTGGAATAACACAATGTTTTTCTTTTCATATCTGGCTAATTGCACTTAGTTTAATGTCCTTAAAATTTACTTATATTATAGCAAATATCAAAGTATATGTAAAAATTTTACCTGTACTATAGAAAATATCAAAATTTCCCTTCTGTACATACTAAATTTTGCTTTTCCATTCATCTTTCCACAGATAGTTGGGTTGTTCCCCCAATAACACTTCACATCCCTACCAACAGTAAACAAAGATTCCAACTTCTCCACATCCTGGCCAACACTTGTTTTTCATTGGTTTGATAGTAGCCATTTTATTTGGTAGGAAGCAGTATCCCATTATAGTTTTGATTTGTATCTCCCACATCATTAGTGATGTCAAGCATCTTTTAACTAACTTCTGAACCATAATTTTTGGAGAAATTTTTATCCAATTCCTTTATCCATATTTGGATCAGCTTTGTTGTTGTTGAATTTTAGGGAGTTCTCTATATTCTGAAGATTAATCCCTTGTAAAATATATAACTTGAGAATATTTTCTCCTATTCTGTGTGTTACCTCTTTACTCTGTTAGTATTGCCTTATATGATATATGTCTTATTTTGTTCCTGACGTTATTTAAAAAAACACAGAATGGGTAACTTTTAAATAATAGAAACTTATTTCTCACAGTTCTGGAAGCTGGAAAGTACAAGATAAAGCTGCCAGCAGATTCAGTGTTTGGCAAGGGCTCATTCTCTGCTTCCATGATTGTACTTTCTTAGTGTTTCTTCACATGGAAAAAAGGAAAAATGTTGTGACCTCATATGTAGAAGAGCAAAAAGGGAAAAAATTACTAGGCTGCTCTTCTCAATACCTTTTATAAGAGAACTAATCCCATTCACAAGACTGAAGTACTCATGATTTAATCACTTCTCCAAAGTCTCCACCTTTTAAGACTATATAGTATGTGATGTTAGGTTTGAACATATGAAACTTGTAGGGACATATGTATTCAAATCATCACAAGGTACATAGAATAGTCCAAATCATAGAGATAGAAAGTAGAATGGTGGTTGCCAGTGGCCTGGATGTCAGAGGGAAATAGGTAGTTATGTCATGGTTATAGAGTTTCAGTTTTGCAAGATATGATGAGTTATGGAGATAGATGGGTTCATGACACTGTGAATTAACTTAATAACATTAAACTATACAATTAAAATAACTTAGATGGTCTATTTTGCCTATGTGTTTTTTAAGCCACATTTTAATTTTTTTTAAGTGTCAATAAATACCCAACATACATATATGCAGGCACCAAACCTCATGTAGTAGAATGGTCTCTGTTCAGGCACATAATATTGTATTCTAATATTAATTCTTACTACTAGAATACCAAAAGAATTTATGTCATATATTATTTAATATTTACTAGTAGATAGTTATCTTATCATATTTAATAGGTGAGGGGACTAAGGCTGAAGATATTGGGTAAATTCACCAAAGTTGTTGTTTGGTAGATTTATTACTTAAACTCACATTTTGCTAGAATCTAGAACCTATTACTGAAACCTATCCTGGGAAACAGTGTGAAATTAGGTGTCAATTAGGTGTCGTAGTTTGAATTGAATAGGTGTGGAATCTTGTGCATGTTTCTTTGTTATGTGACCCTCAGTTTCCTCTCTCTATAAAGATAAATCTGAATTCCTAACCCATAGGAAGGAATGCGATAACATTTGAATGAGCCCATTTCCATAAAGCACGTGATGAATAAGGAAAGGCAGCACCAGAGAGGCTCATTTAGCATGACTTACTTTAAGAGGATGACAATGAGGATGTTAAGGCTGGAGGAGGAACAGAAAGAGTGAAACCTAGCGCCTCGGGTGATAAAACACCTTTCTCTACAGGGATGAAGCTTCTCCCACTGGGACAATGCCTACCTTGTAAGTTTCTTGACCCTCACAAAACCTTTCGCTTTGAAACATTTTTTAAACACATACTGAGAGGCTCGTCCAGCCAAAATAAATCTAAGTGTTCTTTGAACTCCCTGCACCAGTAGCACAGCGTTGCCCTCTGTGTACAGCATTGTATCTATAGGACATGGGTCTTGAGTCCACTCCAAAAGCCGGGCATGCCACTGATTCTTTCCTCCACCTCAACTCTCCCAAGCTCTCCCGAGGCAGGCAGGGGAGGAGAGCCCTAGGCAGCTGTTATCTTCTAAGCACAGTCTGCAAAGGGAAGTCTGCATTTTCTATGTGAATGAAGTTTTAAGCTAAATATCCCTGGGCTTTCATTTTCTTTTTTTTAGTTTTTTTTTTTTTTTTAAAACATAACGGTATACATTCATGGGGTACAATGTGATGATTTGATATAGGATGTGGAATGCTTTAATCAAAGTGGTTAAAAGAACCATCACCGGGCGGCACCTGTGGCTCAAAGGAGTAGGGCACCAGCCCCATAGTCTGGAGGTGGTGGGTTCCAAGCCAGCCATGGCCAAAAACTGCAAACAAACAAACAAACAAACAAACAAAAACGAACCATCACCTCACTTCCTTTTTTTGGTCAGATGTTTATAATATACTCTTAGTTGTTTTGAAATGTACCCTGCATTGTGAACGTTAGTAAGGAAAGGTATTCGGTGCTATCCCACCTAATATGCCTTGTGCTTTCTGATTAGGAAAGGGCCACAAGGCACGTGGAGATGGAGGGCTCCTCCACTTTAGTAAAAAAGTATTTTAAGTCCTTCTAACTAAAATAACAAAATATAAGATGCCTATGGTCTCAAAGACGCTAATTACATTTATTTTAATTATTCAAATAAATGAATTAATACACAGAAAAGCAAACCTACGCATTTAACAAAGCACGAGGGACACTTGTTTTTAATGACACAAAATTAAAGAAAATGAAAACAAAATCCCCTAGTTTGTAATTTTCTTAGTGTCATGTCAGACACAGCCCCTTAATGGTTTCGCTCAGAAAGAGGCCAGGCTTTAAAATGTCTTGAAAACAACACATGGGGTAAAAAGCGCAATTTGGTAAAGTAACCAATTTATTCTCACAACCCTCTTTTGTCTCTCGCTCTCAGATTTCTAAGAGAAGTTTGTCAGTAAATAAGTCCGCTAACCTATGATAATCATTCCATAGATATTTTGGCATGAATCCTAAAAGTAGTTGTTATCTTAGCAATAGGAAATGAAGATGCTAGAGACAAAAGGCTCCCATCCCCCAAATAGTCATCAATGGATAGATGGGCACATCTTTACTGTAGCCTGGCAGGTTTATGGGAGAAAGAATGGGTGGCTGGCTAGCTGGCCACCATCTTAACTCACCAGTCAGATGCTTGGTTTTCCTCTTTCTGTGGCCTCCATTTAAGCGGATGATAAAATATCATGGCCCTTTCAAAATTTAAGATTGAGGAGAGAAAAGGTTTTTGTGAACGATTAGTCTTGTGAGGGACTCAGGCTGATATTGATCTACTTCTGATACTTTGTGGTATGAATATTCATATGACTTGATTTCCTCTTCTCTCAGAAATAGCCTTTGGTTATTGTCCCTGTCATTTCTTCTGTCATTGTGTTTCTGTCATTTTGTCATAAGGAGCCTGACATTTGAGCCAGCCCTGAAGATCTAGCCCATTACACACTTCTGAGTAGACATGCAACTATTAAGACAAACTTAGCGGCAGGTCTCCACTCCTCCCCAAAAGGGATAGTTTAGTATGAAAGCTTAAAAGCAAGATGTCAGCTGTTTGCCTAAACTGAAGTTTGCGCCACTCATCTTCACTCTTATTGTGGAGATTTGGTTCATCAAAGGCAGCCATCCATTCAAACTGTATGTAAGTAGGGCTACTGCTGAGCAGTAACCAATCTTTCTGTTACTGAGAGACCCCATTTCGGGACCCTTCTCCTCACCCCCCCTCATAGAGATTTCCTGGCAAAAACAACTTACTTATCACACCTCCGCTTGCAGAACTGGGACTTTTCCAAACAGCTGCAGCTCCCTCCACCCCCCCCCCCAGCGCCACGGCCTCACCCTGACCCCTATCCCCCTTGCCCCTCCCTGCCGGGTCCTGCCGTTTTTGCCTTTAAAACCAGACTGTAAAAGCTTCCCAGGGCCCTTCTCCCTGAGTGGCTGAGGGACCCTGGCGCGCCAGCAATAAACGCCTCTTGCTTTTGCATCGACCTGAGTGTAGTGACTCTCCTTGGGGGCTGCAATCCCAACATTAGACCCCCTCTCGGGTCTAACATTACTATCCCATACTGTCTCTTTGCAGTCCGTAAATCTCGTCCATCACTGAACCTGTTCCCATTCAGCTGCCCAGTCTGTAAGTTGTTCTTTGCTCAATTAAACCCTGTAAGGTTTATTTTTATTACAAGTGAGCTCCAACATAGAGCCCCCGGGGACTCTAGAAACAGAGAGTCCAAGTAAGGTACCAGCTGGAACCGTTGCCCTTTTTTTCTCTCACTACAGCTGAGCCTTGTGAGTTAAGTTCTCTCTCAGACTCCAAAGTGCTATGGATTTGTGTTTTGAGCTAAGTTAGTTTGAACATTTTTTTTTTTAATTCTAACCAGGTGTACAAGTCACAGAAATTAACTAGATCTGAGATCAGATTATATCTATAATCAATGAGCTGAGAGCCATTGAAAGGTCTCAAATATCTGACTGGATCAGGCAATAAATGGCAATGGGGGTGCGGACCCCAGCTGTCAGGAATTCAGAGACTTCTGTGTTCTATCCATTCGCTCCAGTTCTCAAGGCCTAAGCTGAGCATGGAGATCTGAAAACTAAAGCCAGGAGAGAAGGTGAAAATAGGATCCTTAATTTCTGAAGAACTGAGACTTTACTCCCTGGCAATGCCTACCTATCCATGTGTGCGGTATTAGGCCTAGAATCCACAAAGGCTAGCAAAACATGGCAAAGTCTTACTAAAGACAAAATTGTTGCCCATCTAGTAATTGCTTAAAACAATAAAACAGGCAATTAAATGATGGATATTTTGAATACAAATATATTAATATTTATGAGCCAGCAAATAAAGATTCTTTAAAGTGCTGTTAGAGCTACTTTTATATGCATGTTTATGTCTGTGAGTCTACAGACATATCATTTGTATGTAATTTTTTCACTACAAGAATATATAAAACAGCTCTAATTAGTTTTAAATATAATAAATGTTTAAAGCAAAGATTTATTAATAACTAGAAACTAACTCAATGTTTTTCAGCTCATGTGATGACTTTATGGACACGGTAATTGAACTCTACTTGAGGTTCTTTTCATTTCTGTTCCACGCTGATTCACACTTTCTCTTTAAGTTCACTTTCAGAGGGAGACAGTTAACATGGACCTGAGTGCCGCAGAGACATTGTGATATTCTCTCAAATTCTCTGAGCTGCTTTGGACTCTTTGACCCTTTCCCAGAGCCACGCTCTTGGTTGGCTTTTGTCCAGTATGCTGATCATCTTTTGCCCTGTAAACAGGCTTCACTTATTCCTTTGAAGACTCTGGCTGAAATGAGGCCGGAAAGGCTCTAGATCTAGACTTTATTGGACACAGACAACTCTTACTTACTTAGGACATAAAATATCTCAGGGCACTAAAAAGCTTATCCTAAAATGCCTTGAGCCAAATTTGTTTATCATCCTCACTCAAGCTTGCATGTTAGCAGCAGGTAAAGCTGCTACTATTTATATAGACTCCAAATGTGGCTTTGGAATCTGCCAGGCAGTTGGCATAGTGTGCACATCCCATTTCTCAATTTCTAGTGATGCTCCTATTGCCAGTGGACCTATAATATCAGATAGATTGTATATTGAGCCAAACAGGGTTCCTGTGGCCTCTTTTCTTTCAATGTTTGACTTACACTAGCTACAATCACATGGGACATATATGTAAATGGGAGATAATTTAAATATATGTATATTTACACACACACACATATAGTTGGTACTGTTCTGAGATTTGCATTATCTCTGACCAAATTATGTCCACTACACTATTTGTAAATATCGCCGAATCTCTGGAGGAAATCAACACTCTTCAGGAGCATCTTAAGGTCCAGGCTGTCCCATTTGGCACTCTACATTGGTTTTCCAAATTTTCCTCCAGCTTTAGGTGTTTCCCACTGTTTGGTTATTGTTTTTTATGATTGATGGATACACTGAATGCTATCCAATCAGGTGTGATGACACCACACAGTGGGTAAAGAAATTAGTCATAGATTTTTCCTCATTTGGTATTTCTTTATGGAGCAAGTCAAATCAAGGGATTTACTTGAAGCCGTTTTCTTGCAAAGGCTCTGGGGTACTCGTTAAAATTTCAAACCCATATAAACCCCAATCCTCAGGGGAAATAGAAGGTAAAAGTCTTGAAATTAAAAGGACTTTGAGAAAAGTATGTCAAAACATTGGATTTCAGTGGCCAGAAGCATTACCTTTGGTCCTCATAAAAGTCCAGAGTTGTCCAATTAGAAGACATGGTTTATCCCCCTTTTGAAATAGAGTTCTGTCACCCAAAGCCTACTGGAATCTCTTAATTTTCTATTCTTGTCTTTCTGAACACTATGGTGATTAAGGCAAAAAGTTCAATCCCATGTCTAGCTACCTATAGACTCTGACTATTATGCTTGGAGCATATCATGAAGGGGTGAAAGGAGCAGGGCACCCACCAAATGAGAGGCTAGACATCTCGTTGACCAAGAGATGGTGAATACGTCAAGGTTTTTGGAAGGAGACAGGTGCTGTCATCTCACTGGAAAAGCCTTTATACAGTAATGTTTACCACTGCACTGCCGTAAAAACAAAAGAAAAGTCCTTGAGGATTCCAAGTGAGCCATGCCACCCTGCACTGAGACAATTAACGGATGACCCCTGTAGGGGACATGGAAATAAGGATTTCCTAGGGCCAGTTCATTGTTCCTTAAAGCAGATGTCTGTGAAGTAAACAGCTTTTTCCTAAGATTGGGATCATGAAAGACCATTTTTCATTTAAAATATCATTTTTTTGCCTTTTTATTTTCCCACCCTCCAAAAATGAGCCTTTTTAAAACACTCTTAAAGCCTTTCCATTCAAGGATTACACATTTCAAGCTGAGTGGAGACTGCCTCAGTCTGTTCCCGTCTCCCTTTTATCTTCCACTATAATTCTTTCAAATTATGCCTTCCTTTTACAAGACCTTATTTTTTTTGTTTTGTCTTATTTTGTGTGTGTTTTTTGTTGTTGTTGTTTTATTCCAGCAGCTCAGGCATTGACCCGGCATCCCTTTACACTCGTCTTCCAAAGTCTGGTGACTCTAACTGATCAATCCAGTTGCTCTTTATGCCAACATCTAGATCATGCAAAGGAACTCATTTTTGTTTCTTCCAATGGGAATGTCTGGTGGAAGCAGTTCATAAGATGAATGTATAACAAGTGTGGTATCCATAACCCAGAGGGAAAAAAGCAATCTCACTGCTTCTCCTGTTAGTGAGTCTCTTGGACACAGAAACTCCTCAGTGGAAGCTCATGAAATATCTTCTGCTCAGGTAAAATCACTACAGAGAACCTTTTTTTTTCCCCCTTCAGTGATAACATAAATGATGCTGGATCTTTCCTCAGGGTTATACTAAAGCAATATTGTGATGAACCCCTACAGTCTGATTCCACATATGGTGCTGACACTAACACTCATGGTCTCAATGCTTGTCAAATCACCAGATATTATGGATGGCTCATAAGCCAGGACGGTGCAACTTGGGGTAGATCATCTGCTCCCCTTATTACGTTTCCAGAAACTAAAGACTGTATATGGATAGACCAAAGGTCTGGACTGATATGTTAAGTGATAAAACCAAGCCCCATGACTACCAGAACCAGTCCAATGGCTTTTATATCAAATATTTTGCAACAACATTGTTCTATTCTTATAGACTTGCAGGGACACATGGAAACTGCAGTTGTGGAAGTGTCATGAGGAAGAAGAGGCACAACAAACTCCAGACTGGGAGGTCACAGGTTACACCTTGATCCCATCTGAAAATTACACTGGTATTTTTGTCTCAAGTGGTGTTAAAGTATACAAATGTTTCCGTCCTAGTTGCTCAGGATACAATGGACTTGGTTATCTGGCACCCTCTGTTACCATGTATTCCACTTTAAATAACAGCCAAGTTACACAATTAGGTTCTTTTGTTCATAAAGTTTTACCAAGCAAATGTACTAGATGTGTTATTTATAAAAACCCACTTGTATATTATAATTCTAAGTGTTTTTTGGTGCTTAGGGCTGTTTGTCTGACATTTGGAACTCATGAAATTGAAAAATAAGGTTTGGTTCTCTCTGTAGTTATAGCATAGAAGTTCAATATTACCATACAAGTATTGGGGACACTTCACTTAGAAGTCAGTAGCCTAGCTTTGGTTGTATTTGAAAACTTCTGCATCCTGTATGTCCTGAGATCCCAAGAGGGAGGAGCTTGTGTGATTGGTGGGAAAAAAATCATTGCTGTATAAAACCACAGAAGATAAGTGGAAGCTGTGATCTACACCTCTTAAAACAGTGGTCATCCCAAATATTTTAGCACTAGTGACCAGGTTCATGGAAGATACTTTTTCCACAAATGTGTATGAGGAGTGGTTTTGATACTACATATGAGTCAGCAAGTAATTGATTTATTATGGTCTCTGTGTAGTCTAACCTCTCGCTATTAATAATCTATATTTTCAGCCATTTTCAAGTGGTAGCATAACCACCTCAGTTCCATATCGTATCATCAGGCATTCAATTCTCAGAAGAAGCATGTGAATTCTATTCTTCACACACCCAGTTTACAGTAGGGTTTATACTCTTATGAGAATTTAACATTGCCAGCTGCCTCCCACTTGGGTCAAATTAAGCTGCCAGTGGACCCCTGCTGCCTAGATGCTGAAGACCTTTTGAACTCTCCCACCCGATCAGTGTTTGGGTCGACCGGGACTATTGGTTTGGAACTCTTGACCTGGGCCGATCACTTGGGGACCCACCAAGGTTGTACCCTGGCTGTATTGTTGTGGGAGTGTGGAATTCTCCCCTTCTAGTTGTTGCCTGTGGGGGTGCGGGGTGTCTTAGTTGCTTATATATCTTCACAGCTGAGATTTCAGCCCAAAGCCACTTATTCACTAGGATTGGACGAAGACTAGCTGAATACCAGCCAGTGACATTTAGCCCCACCACACCAAGCAGGTGCAGAGTTTCAGGCAATAGTTCTGAATGGGACCTTTGTAAAGCTTTAAAGGAAAAGCTGCAATCACCATTTCTAGTTCTTTGGTAAAGGGCTGGTTAATTACAACTCCAGGAACTCTCAATTTAATTTCACCTTGCCAGCTTCTCTAGTAAGAAGGGGGAAAAATAATCAGGGAGTGGAATCTGCAGACTGATTTCTAAAAGGCCACAGACTGATAATAATAGCTCATAGTCCAGGAGTTGGGGATTTTAGTCTTAAAGACAAGACAAATATTCTCCATCAGGTTAATAAATACCAATTTCCAAGAAGGAGACACTGGTTTAATGAAGCATGCAGAAATGTGCTTAGATCTCTTGTTTTCTGCTTACTTGTTATTATTCTCATTTACATTCTTTTATTTCTATTCAGATATTTTGTTGCTAGATGACTAACTTAATCTCTCTCTCTCTCTCTGATTCAGCTTTTAATGTAAGAAAGTTCCTGACAGGGAAATGGAAGGGGGTCAGGAAATTTTATCCCAAAGTATGACTCCTTGGTATAAAGAATATTTTGAATTAAAGGCCTTTCAAGATCAAAAAGCCCTGGAGGGGACTTTCCATCTCTTTGCATAAACAGGACTGACTGATCAAAAGATAGAAGGGGCAAGGGACTTTACCTCCTCTCTCTGTTATCTCAATATATTGCAGGAACAAAGAAAAAGGATGCAACCAGATCTAACCTAAATCATTTATATATAACACCTGTCTCTCGGGTTAATTTAATTTGCAAGGAGACTCATTTGCAAGTCAATCTGTTTTCTCCATTCATTTATCCTACTTAGCACCATTTATTGCTATTAAACAAGACAGATAAAAAAAAAATATGTGAACTTCATTGGGCTATTGACAAATAATTCTATGATTCTTCCCATGTGGATGGTAAATAAAAATTCTCTTCTTTATCTCCCTTAATTGTCAGTTGATCTTTCAGTAAAATTATGAGGGAAAAGGGAAGTTTCCCTTTATTCCTACAATAGTGAAAAACGGTTTTCCCATACATGATCATATGTGAATAGATTGAGAACATCTTTAGTGTGGGCTGGCAGGTTAACCAGCAGGAGAAAGACATTCTGGGATTTGAGTACTGGTTTTGAAGCTCATTTGCATTCTGACCTGGTCTCAAAATTTTAAAGTCCTTGAGCTCCACTTTCTTCACATGGAGAAGAGAAGAAAACATATTTCCCTCCCGAAACTGTTTCTCTGATTGAATATGATGATTTGTGTACAAGCAACTTCATACAGTGTTTGCCAAACATTAGGTATTCAGAAAAAGATTATTGTCATTATTCTCTTCTTTAACATCATCATCAACTATGGCTTTCAGAATTTCTACTACCCTTTTATTAACAAATTTATTTATAAATTCTGAATCAAGTAAGTCTATATAGAGAATATCACACTATTTTTGATAAACAGAAGGGTATTCTGTTAATAATAATTTAAATTAAGAATAGCATATAGAATATCTCTGTGTAAAGAATTACATTTATGAAGTCTCTTCTATGTGATGGGCACAGTGGCAGTGCCATGTGTTTGGGGGGATGCTTGCCATCCTAATTTCTCCATGTAACACCCTCTCCCCACCAGCATAAACATACAATCTAGGAAAAAAGCAGCATTATTGCTTTATAAACACAGTTTTTAGAAAATATACACAATGCCATTCTCAAACTTGATTATGATCCATACATAAGAATTCTTCTATTCAGCAATTTCATTTCTATCTTCACCAGGTACCAGGCATACTGCCCATAATACTTTATTTACCACATAAATTGTTTCATTAAAAAACTAATTTATAGGCTGGGTACAGTGACTCACGCCTGTAATCCTAGGACTTTGGGAGGCATAGGCAGGTGGATTGCTTGAGCACACAGGTTTGAGACCATCCTGAGCCAGACTGAGACCTCATTGCTAAAAATAGCCAGGCATTGTGGCAGGTACCTGTAGTCCCAGCTACTTGGGAGGCTGAGGCAAGAGAATTGCTTAAGCCCCAGAGTTTGAGGCTGCTCTGAGCTATGAAGTCATGGCACTCCACCAAGGGCAACAAAAGTAAGACTTGGTCTCAAAAAAAAAAAAAAAAAGAAAGAAAGAAAGAAAGAAACTAATTTATACAAGCAACAATCACACTTTCAAATGATATTCACCTTGCCAAGAGCCATTAAAATACTGGTCAAGGGGATTAAAGAATGTTAATGGACAAATCCAACCAAAATAAGCAGTATGTGTATTATATGGTTGTAAAGTTATGGTCATGGTGTATTTATAATGTAATGACATATGATTTTTTATGACAACTGGAAAGAATACAACAATGTATATTAGGATATAGGCCACCAAATTGTCATTAAAAACCAAGATAGCAATTAAGAGTGCTTTATTATTTCTTATTTTAACATGATGATGAAAACTAAGTCATTAAGTTCTTACTGTAAGTGCCTTATAGATATTAGTTTATTTAAATTTAACAATTGCTCTACGAGTTTAGTAGTATTGCTTTATTGCTGTTATTCATGGAGGATTGAGGCTGGGAAAGTCAGAATTACTTGCCCCATTAAACATAGCCTGTGAGTATTGTGATGAAATTTGAACATAGCTACTCTGACGTGAACGCCTGAAGCCCTCTCCACCACTCTTTGTTATCTACAAACCTTGGCTGCTTCCTTCACATAAGGATGGTTTACTGCACATAAAAAACGTGAATGCACAAATAGTTTGCACTATTCTTCTGGATCATTTATTTTACTTGCCAACACATCTGCATAATACATTTAACTAAACTTTGCTAAGGATATATTTCCCCCAAAATGTATACTCTCTATAAAGTATAAACCAAAACTTCATTTAAAGATCTATTATAGGAGTCTACACTATTTTTCTAATTTTTGAGACAGAGTCACACTCTGTCACCCTGGGTAGAGTGTCGTGGCATCATCATAGCTCTTGGGCCAAGCGATCCTCTTGCTTTAGCCTCTCGAGTAGCTGGGACTATATGCAACTGCCATGATGCCTGGCTTATTTTTCTACTTTTCGTATACATGGGGTCTCACTCTTGCTTTCACTGGTCTCACACTCCTAAGCTCAAGCAATCCACCTGCTTTGGCCTCCCAGAGTACTAGAATTACAGCTGTGAGCCACCACACTTGGCTGAAATCTACATTTTTTATCATATGAGGACATTCATTCCAATTTACCCACAGGGAAATGGAACCCAATGAGTGTTTACCAGTAGCCTGATCACAAAGCCAGCCCTGTGCTTGTTACATATCTTCTGGACCCATTTTCTCATGATCACATTTGCTTTTTTCCCTTTTTTTTTTCTATATCGTGCCCTTATACACATAGACGTGCACACATATACACACTTAATCATTACAAGACCAAACTATAGCTCTACTTGATAAGCCTTTTTCTAAGTAATTTATATCTTTTGGAAAAGAGAATTACAAGTTGTTTGTGGTTATTGATAAATTAATCACCCCCCCTAAAAATTTAAATAGAAGAATGATAGAAAATATAGTGAAAAAGAACATAATAAACATGAAAATTTCTAATCAGAAACAAACAGAATATTCAAAAGATTAGCCCAAGTGATTTCAGAAGAATAGGACTGTGTGTGCCATTTGATCAAGGTCATAGCACCAGGGCATTTTTATTTCTAAAAAATATGTCCCTCCTTAGTCAGCAAATTAGTCACCACAATGTGCTTCAAATGAATTCTACTGGTCGAAAATTCAAACAGGCACTACAAAACGAAGGTTTTGTCGATGATGTTTTGTTTTGCTTTTACTACATTTGAGGAAACTCGAAATAAGTTTGTGCAGAATCTAATGGGAAAGGCTTAGTCCGTGGAGAAAAGGGATCTTTTGAGAACATCTTGAACATAAGGATTTTGGTTCATAACCACTCAGTCACTGAAATAAAGTCACGATCACTGTGTCGGTGCTTTTTTCTAGAGCCATTCAGGATTACAAAGGCACGGGCACAGCTCAGTGAGGTGGAAAAGTAATTGAGGATGAGAGATTGATAGTCAGTCATATAATGCTAAGGTAGCCAGGGGTTGTGTGTTTTCCTATAACTCTCTAATCTCAAGACTCCACGTCCATATTACATAAGGACACCATAAAAATAAAGAGGAACTTTAGGATGCTGAAACAGTGATGAATTGACAAAGCTAAGCTTTGTAAGGAACTCGGGTTTCAAGACAGATTTAGTTTAGCCATGAGTTGTGTACCAATTTTGTAAACTGCCAGAGCCTTTGTTTCTTAATCGTGAAATGAGGCTACTACCATCATCTTCAAATGGTTATAAGGAGAATTATATGTAATAAAATGATGATGAATTATCTTCACAGTTGTTTATTATTACTATTATCATTCTATTCATATTTTATATTATTTTAATGCTATAGGTATCAGACAAAGTTGGCAAGTAAATTAGGGAACTTTCTGATATATGGATAAATATTGCATTGTGGACCTTTTGCCATTTCTTCCCAAGGAAAGGCAAAGTTAAAAAGTCAACAAACATAGCACTTATGGTTCATCTTAGAACGGACAGAACACAAATGTTTTCTCACAATAAATGAGAAAATCCAGGTTATGTCGAACAGTTGGATGAAAATATTTCAGATTGTATATGAAGCCTGCACACTGTACCCCATGATTGCACTAATGTACACAGCTATGATTTAAT
>CAUYRH010124671.1:0-12442 GCA_963574655.1 Perodicticus potto | reverse complement strand
TATATTACATGGCTGGGCACCTTCAGAACAACCATTCCTGTGTGCGCATGTGTGGGTGACTTCCGTAGCAGTAAAATACTAGCCAAAGTGAAAATAACTTAAAGAAGGTTTTTAGTAGAATCCCTGGTGTTTTCCAGATATACAATCACATCTTCTGCGAAGAGTGAAAGTTTGATCTCTTCTGACCCTATATGGATACTCTTGATCACCTTTTCCTCCCTAATTGCAATGGCTAAAACTTCCATTATAATGTTAAAAAGCAATGGAGACAATGGACAATCTCAACTGGTTCCTGATCTGAGTGGAAATGATTTCAATTTAACTCCATTCAATACGATATTGGCTGTGGGTTTGCTGTAGATGGCCTCTATCAGTTTAAGAAATGTCCCTTCTATATGAATTTTCCTAAGTGTTCTGATCATGAAAGGATGCTGAATATTGTCTAAAGCTGTCTGTAGCAATTGGGAGAATCATATGGTCTTTGTTTTTTAATTTGTTTATGTGATGAATTATATTCATAGATTTACATATATTGAACCAGCCTTGAGAGTCTAGGATAAACTCCACTTGGTCATGGTGTATAATTTGTACAATTTGTTGTTGGAAACTGTTTGTTAGGATCTTGTTGAATATTTTTGCATCAATATTCATTAGTGATATTGCTCTATAATTTTCTCTTGTTGTTGGGTCTTTTCCTGGTTTGGGGATCAAGGTGATGTTTGCTTCATAGAATGTGTTGAGTAGTATTCCTTCTTTTTCTATATTTTGAAAAAGATTGAGTAATATGGGTACTAGTTCCTCTTTAAAGGTTTGGTAGAATTCTGATCTGAACCCATCTGATCCCACGTTTTCTTTTTAGGGATATTTTGTATAGTTGATGGTTTTTCAGTACTTGATATAGGCCTGTTCAACATTTCCACTTGATTCTGGCTAAGTCTTGGAAGGTGGTGTGCTTCCAAGTATTGGTCAATTTCCTTCAGAATTTCATATTTCTGAGAATAAAGTTTCTTATAATATTCATTAAGGATTTTTTGAATTTCTGAGGAGTCTGTTATATTTCATCTTTACCATTTGTGATTGATGAAATTAGAGATTTTACTCTTTTTTTCCTGGTTAGGTTTGCCAAAGGTTTATCTATTTTATTGACCTATTCAAAAAGCCAACTTTTTAATTTATTGATCTGTTCCTAATTCTTTTGTTTTAAATTTCATTTAATTCTGCTCTAATTTTAGTTATTTCTTTTCTTCTGCTGAGTTTGGGATTGGAATGTTCTTCCTTTTCCAGTTGTTTGAGATGTCCCATTAAGTTGTTAACTTCCTCTCTTTATATTCCCTTGAGAAAGACTTGCAGTGCTATAAATTTCCCTCTTAGGACTGACTTTGCAGTATCCCAGAGGTTCTGATAATTCATGTCTTCATTATCATTTTGTTCCAAAAATTTGGTAATTTCCTTCTTAATCTCATCTATGAACCAGCTATCATTCAGCATAAGGTTATTTAGCTCCCATGTTTTTGTATGAATATGCAGATTCCTGTTGTTACTGAGTTCCACTTTTATTCCATGATGGTCCGAGAAGATGCAAAAATAATTTCTATTCTTTTAAGTTTGCTGAGGTTAGACTTGTGACCTAAGATATGATCAATTTTGGAGTATGTTCCATGGGATGATGAGAAGAATATGTATTCAGTTTTCTTAGGATTAAATGTTCTGTAGATGTCTGTTAAATGCAAATGTTGAATGATTAAGTTTAAGTCTAAAATTTCTTTGCTTAGTTTCTTATGGATGATCTATCCAACACTGCCAAAGGAATGTTAAAATTTCTGACTATTATGGAGCTGGAGGAAATCAAATTGCTCATGTCTGTTAGAGTCTCTCTTATAAACTGAGGTCCATTCTGGTTGGGTACATAAGTATTAATAATTGAAATCTCATCATATTGTGTATTACCTTAACAAACATGAAGTGACCATCCTTATCTTTCCTTACTTCTGTTGGTTTAAAGCCTATTGTATCTGCAGATAAAATTGCAATACCTGCCTTTTTCTGATTTCCATTTGCCTGAAATATAGATGACCATCCCTTAACCCTGAGTCTATATTTATCTTTTAAGGTAAGAGGAGATTTTTGTATGCAGCAGATATCTGGCCTGAGATTTTATATCCAGTCAGCCAATCTTTGCCTCTTTAGAGGACTATTTAAACAATTCACATTAATTGAGAATATTGATAAGCCTGGTAGAGTTTTGGTATTGAGATTTTCAAATGTCCAGCAGACATTTTTAATCCTTTCACCACTGTGGAAGTTGGAATTTGATCAAAAGTCTCTGAGTGAGTTTACTTTTGTGGTGGAGGATTACATTGGTCATTATGGAGGATAGGTCCGAGGACATCTCCTGGAGAGCTGATTTAGTTATGGCAATTTCTGCAATATGTGAATGTCATTAAAGTATTTAATTTCACCATCATAAATGAAACTCAGTTTAGTGGTATACAGGATCCTGGGTTAAAAGTTATTTTGTTTTAGGAGATTAAAAGTCAATGACCACCCTCTTCTAACTTGGAAGGTTTCAGCAGAGAGATCTGCAGTCACTCTAATATTCTTCCCCTTGTAGGTTATTGTTTTCTTACGTCTTGCAGCTTGTAGAATTTTCTCCTTCATATTAACTTTAGTGAAGTTAATTATGATGTGTCTGGGGGTTATCTTATTCCGGTTGAGTTTTTCTGGGGTTCTAAAATTGTCTACTATCTGCATTTCAGAATCTCTTGGCATGTCTGGAAAGTTCTCCTTCGTGATCCCATGAAAAAGGGCCTCTGTGCTTTGCAAAGCAACTTCATCTCCTTCAGGAATTCCTGAAAGGCCAATATTAGTTTTCTTCAAATTATCCCCAAACTCTGAGAGAATGATCCATTTTTGCTCTCCATTTGTCTTCATCTTTGAGCACTTGGGAGCGTTCAAAAGCTTTGTCTTCAATATCAGAAATCCTTTCTTCTGCTTGCTCCATTCTGTTACTGAGGGATTCTACTGTATTTTTCATATCTTTGAGGGCTACAAATTCTTGTCTCAGTGTGTCAAAAATGTTTGGTGATTTTGTCTTTGTATTCATTGAACTACTGAGACAACTTTTGAATTGCTCTTGAATTTCTAATTCCAACGTTACCTCCATTCTGTTAATCTTATTTGCAGTCAAAACTCTGAATTCGATTTCTGACATGTCAGCTATTTGTCTATGAATAGAATGTTCAGTTGTGTCTGCCATATCCTATTGTTCCTTGCAGTAGTTGATCTACTCTGGTTATTAATGTTTCCAGAGTTTTTCTGCTGATTCTGCCCCATGATTATTTTACACCATTTAGCTAGAAGAGCAGATACGGTGAAATTGGGTTGGGGAGCTCCTGGAGTAGTGATTAACCAGCCCTTTACCCAAGAGCTGTGCTGTGACTGGTTTCTGTACTTTTTCCCCTAGAGCTTTGCAAAGGACCTGTACAGTGCTATGGCCTGAGACACTGGGGACTTACTTGGTGTGGTAGGGTTAAGTGGCTCTGTTTTGTTTTCAGCTGGTCTCTATCCTTCCCTAGTGAATTAGTTACTCTAGGTTGAAGTCTCAGCTGTGGAGAAATACTAGCAATTAAGTCACCCTGCCCGCCTCGGGCAACAAATGGAAAAGGAAAATCAAACCTTCACACAACCACACACCCAGAATACCACTTTGGATAGTCCTGGAGTGATTCGTCCAGTCCGAGAGATCCAAATCAATTGCCCTAGTCAGCACCCGGTCTCAAGTGGGGGAGTTCAAAAGGTCTCTGGCAACTAGATAATAGGGGTCTGCTGGAAGCTCAAGTATGATTCGTTATGGTGCTCCGTGGAGTCAGAAGGACCTCCCAGCAAATGAATTAGTCTGGAAAGGTTGATGCCTCCTTCCCCACCTTGCACCTCTGTCACACCCAGTCACTGGTAACCCCACAGGGCTATGACCCAGTTCTCTTCCATGAGCAGATGCTCCAGGGGTTTGAACCTGCCTGAATCACAGACAGATCTTATGTCTCCTCAGCCAGGCCTCCACATTCTGCCACCATCCACAGGGTAATCTGAGGCCTGACATCCTCGGGTGGTTAATGGAAGCAGTGGCAGTTCACTCAGTTCCACTCCTGCCCCTCATTGATGTTGCTGACCCTTCTATTTACACAGAATTTGTGATTGGCTGTATTCCCCTGCAGACTGGGTACTGTTTGAGTTCACAGAAACTGTGACTCAGCCCTGGTCTGTGCTGCTGGCCAGAACTGGTGTTTCTGTTTCCCTGCAGTCTGTGTTGGGGTGAGTGTGGTTACATCTTACACTCAGCTTTCGGTTTTCCTGCCTGCCTTTGTCTTAGCTATTGTCCCTGAGGCCAGGTGTTTCTTAGGCTCACTAAGCAGTCCTGGCGCAACCCTGGCCTGAGAGTATGTGGTCTCTGTGCAGGTGTCTTCAGTTCTCTGTCCTGCTGTGCTCTGCCCAGGCCGGTACCACCTCAGGCATACCCTTTGCTCATGGGGTCTGCGTTACCATCCCAGATCTATTTCACCAGTGTCTGCCACTGGAGAAGATGCCCAGCTTTCTCTGGTTGCCCAGAGAGACAGGGAGTGCCATTCCAAAATATCCCCAGGGGTGTGAGCCCTATTGTTCCCCACTGCTGCCACTGCTGCTCTGTGTGGAGGGGAACTGCATCTCCCTTTCCCATACAGTTCCTTCAGTCCACCATTTTCTCCTTACCCCTGTGCCACAGAATCAGCACAGAACTGCAACGGCCCATGCCCTGTTCACACCTCTCCAGAAAATGCCTAAGAATCTGGACTCCATAGGGGACAGGCTTCCAGACCTCAAGATGAGAGTGGAGGGGGATGCTGGGAGTTTAAAATTGCAGGTAGAGAATATATACAATTTTATACCATTTTATGCCCAGCAGGAGAGTGCCATGGCACCCTAGTAGGGGAAGGAGGTCCTGTTTTTAGAGGGTCTCTCCCGTGGGATAAAATGGGAGGATCTTTGAACTCTGCTTGCTTATTTGTAGGCAGTATACTGCGAGCTGTTTTCATGGAGGAGGAGACTCCCATCCGTTTGGCGATGGATTTTGTACCTTTTGTTTGTATCCTTGGGGTCACAGCTCACCTCAGCAGGGTTGATGTGCATTCTTCAACCTTCTCTCTTGGCTCAGCTCCAAAAAATCAGCTTACTTGCTAATCTTAACTTTAACTCCTTTAACTCTCCTTCTGGATAGGAGCCTCTGTGGAAAGCTGGCTCCAGTTGGCCATCTTGCCTCCATGCACCCCCCCCCAGCTATTTTTTGTTGCAGTTGTCATTGTTGTTTTAGTCAGCCTTGGGATAAACCACCAGCCTCAGTGTATGAGGCTGGTGCTCTACTTACTATGGATGCCACCTAATTTTTCTGTTTTTTGTAGAGATGGGGTCTTGCTCTTGCTCAGGCAGATCTCAAACTCCTGGCTTCAAGTAATCCTCCTTCCTCAGTCTCCCAAACTGTTAGAATCACAGGCTACTATGCCCAACCCATAGATTGCTATTAACTTCCATTAATGTTTTGTCATTCTGTCCATCTGAATCTTCTCTTTTTGCGTCTATGTAAATAGAGATTATGTGAATACTAAGAAAGACTTACTAAATTGTTTTTTTTTGTTTGTTTGTTTGTTTTTTGTATTGGTCTCCTGTATGATGTTAGGCCCTGCTTGATATGAAATAATAAAATAAATATTCAGGAAGGAAATCACAAGATAAATAAATCCAATTCAATTTATCATGATGTAACAGAAGTACAAGTGCTCTGCAAGTCCCTGGAACTGGGGATAGTTCTCTGAGGAACATAGGCTGATGTTTCTGAGAATCTCAGGAGCTCTGGGTATCCGTCTCTTAAACTGCAAAATAGAGATACAGATGCCTGCTACATCAAATTCAGAATTTTTCTTGTGACAAGGATGAGATAAGGAGTATGAAAACTGCATACACATTGAATCATAATGAAAACATAGTTACATATCTACTATTCTCAAATGAGGTTGCTTAGAGCTAGAAAAATTAAATGATTAATCTGTGATCATCATCTTTTCTTTTTTTTGAGACAGAGCCTCAAACTGTCACCCTGGGTAGAGTGCCATGGTGTCACAGCTCACAGCCATCTCCAACTCATAGGCTTACGTGATTCTCGTGCCTCAGCCTCCCAAGTAGCTGGGAATACAGGCGCCTGCCACAACACCTGGTTATTATTGTTGTTATTGTTGTTGTTGTTGTTGTTGTAGTTATTGTTCTTTGGTATACCTGGGCCTAATTCAAACCCACTAGTTCTGGTGTATGTGGCTGGCACCTTAGCTGCTTGAGCTACAGGTGCCAAGCCTGTGATCATTATCTTAAAAAGGTTTATACTATGATCTGACAGTTTGTGCCTCCCCAAATTTATATGTTTAAATCCTAGTGCCCAGAGTGATGGTATTTGGAGAGAGGCTATTTTGGGATATGTACTTGCCTCCACTCAAATTTACCTTTCTTAAAACAAAACAAGAAAAACTCAAACAGAAATTATAAAGTCTCAAAAAACACAGTGAAAAATGTGATGTATATTTAGAGAGAGGGTCATAATATATTATCTATCCATTTTTTTTATGCCTTGAACTTTTTCAAAGTAAGAGAAAACAAGCAAAAAAGCTTATAAAGGAATAGCGTGATTTGAGTTTCTCTAATGGGGGTATGTATTAGAAGGTGTGGGGGAACAAAGGAGTAGGGAGAGGGGAGGGGAGAGGAGGACACGAGTGCAAGGGACACAATGGGACAGTAATGGCACACCTCTTGGGAGTGGGATACAATTATAAGAGGGCCTTTACCTAAGAAATGCAAACAGTGTAACCTAATTCTTTGTCCCTCAATTAACCTGAAACAATAATAAAAAAAAGAATTAGTGTGGTTAATTCAAAGATCATCAAAATAAGCCAAATTAAAAAAATAAAAGGAAGCATCTCTCAAAATTCTACAAACATCTATGAAATATTTTGAAATGTATTAACGAAAGGAATACCAACATAAGTTTGTTTCACTGACAGAAGATTTTAACAATAACAAAACAACATAAAGGTAAAAAAAATTAGTAGCATTTATTTCTTTACAAAATAATATTGTGCATGTCCAGATAGATGATGTAAACGAATTTCAGCAGAACTTTCACCTTTCTGGTTAAATATATTCCTAAGTATTTTAGATGGTATTGAGTCCTTGATTTGACTCTGAGCTTGACTGATATTACTATAAAATAGAAATGCTATGATTTGTATAAATTTTTTTTGTAACCTGAGACTTTATTCATCAATTCTAGGAGTCTTTATAGTTTTCTAGATGGAGAATCAGATTGTGGCTCACAGGGATAGCTTAAACCTCCCCTTTCCCAGTTAGGATGCATTTTATTTCTTTCTCTTGCCTGAATACTCTGGCTATGACGTTCAGTACTGTACTGATCAGGGGTGGTGACAGTGAATATCCTTGGATTCTTCCAGTTCTTAGTGGGAATATTTTCAACTTTTCCCATTCAGTAAGATATTGTTTATGGGTTTGTGTCTACGGCTTCTATGATTTTCAGGTAAGTTCCATTTATGCATAGTTTACTGAGAGGTTTTTTTTTTTTTTTTTTTATTAAATCATAGCTGTGTACATTAATGCAATCATGGGGTACAACATGCTGGTTTTATATACCATTTGAAATATTTTCATCACACTGGTTAACATAGCCTTCACTGCATTTTCTTAGTTATCATGTTAAGACATTTATACTCCACACTTAGTAAATTTAACATGTACCCTTGTAAAATGCACCATAGGTGTGTTCCCACCAATTACACTTCCTCCACCCATCTTCCCCCCTCCCCTCCCCATCCTCTCCTTTCTCCCCCTCTTCTTGGGTTATAGTTGCGTTATAGCTTTCATATGAAAGCTAAAACTATAAAATGGTTTCATAGTAGGGCTGAGGACATTGGATACTTTTTCTTCTATTCTTGAGATACTTTGCTAAGAAAAATATGTTCCAGCTCCATCCATGTAAACTAATATGATCCTTTTGGAAAGATGTTTGGAGATCACTTAGGGATCAAAAATAGACCTGCCATTCTATCCTTCAATTCCTCTACTATGTAAATATCCGGAAGACCAAAAATCACTTTATAACAAAGATATTTGCACCAGAATATTTATTGAAGCCCAGTGCATAATTGCCAAGTCATGGAAGAAGCCCAAGTGCCCATCGAACCATGAAAGGATTAATAAATTGTGATATATGTACACCATGGAATATTATGCAGCCTTAAAAAAGATGGAACCATTACCTCTATCATGCTAAGAGTTTTGAACATGGAATGGTGCTGGATTTTAACTAATGCTTTTTCTCTACCTATTGAGATGATCATATGATCTTTGTTTATGCTTCTGTTTATGTGTTGATTCAAATGTTTTGATTTGCATATGTTGAACCATCCTTGCATCTTCAGATGGAACCTGCTGGATCATGGTGAATTACCTTTTCTAATGTGCTACTGAATTTGGCTTGCTAGTACCTTGTTGAGGATTTTTGCATCAGTGTTCACAAGGGACATTGTTTTGTAGTTTTTGTTGTTGCTGTGTCCTTTCGAGGCTTTATAGAATGAGTTAAGGAAAACTAACTCATTAGTTAGTTTCTGTAGGATATGTCCTAGTTCTTTCAATGCCTAGTAAATTTGGCTATGAATTCTTCTGGTCTGGGGCTTTTTTATGTTAGAATGTTTTTTGTTTATTTGCCTCAATCTCACTACCTGTTACTAGTTACTGGTATGTTCAGGAATTCTATTTCATGTTGATTGAGGTTTGCAATGTTTTGTTTCCAGGAATTTATTCATTTCCCCTAGGTTTTCTAGTTCATGTGCAGAGAAATTTTTGTAGTGTTCATGGATATTTTGTATTTCTGTGGTGTCAGTTGTGATGTTTCTTTTTTCATTTCTGATTGAGGTTATTTTAGTCCTTTCACTTTATTTCTCATTACTCTGGCTAGTGGACTATCTATTTTGTTTATAGTTTCAAATAAACGGATAAAAGATATTCTAATCAATAAATGGTGTTGGAAAAACTGCAGAATGAAGCAGAACCCATGTTGCTAACTATACACAATAAATAATTGAAGGTAGATTAAAGACTTAAAAGTAAGTTGTGAAGCCATAATAATGCTAGAAAAAACATAGGAGAAACTCTTCTAGACATATGCAAAGTCTAGGAACACAAAGGCAAATATAGCAGCAACAAAAATAAATAAATGGAATTAATTAAATTAAAAACCTCTACATAGCAAAGGAAATAAATTACAGAGTAAATAGGAAACTACAGAATGAGAGAAAATATTTGCAAACTATACATCTAATACATGGCTAATTTTCATAATCTAAATATACTTAAAATAGATGGAAAAGATTAAATAACCCATCAAAAAGTGTGCAAAAAAGCATGAACAGAATTTTTTCAAAAGAACATAGAAAAATGGTCAACAAACATATGAAAAATTGTTCAATATCATTAATCACTAGGAAAATGCAAACTTAACAACCACGACATGCCATCTTACTCATATCAGAATGGACAATATTAAAAAAGCAACAATAGATGGCTGTGTGGCTACACAGCAAGAGGAACACTTATATGCTGTTGGTAGGACTGTAATTTAGTAAAATCTCTATAGAAAACAGTATGGAGATTCCTTAAAAAGCTAAAAGTCGACCTACCATTCAATCTAGCAATCTTATACTGTGTATTTACCCAAGTCATTCTTTCCAAGATAACCACACTTGAACATTTTTCACAGAATACTTCACAATTGAAAAGATATGAAATCAATCTAAGTGCCCAACAACACATGCGTGGACAAATAAAATGTGATATAGATCTACTATGAAGTAAAACTCAGCCATGAAAGGGGATGAAATAATCTCACTTGCATCAACTTGGATGGAGCCAGAGACCATTAAATTAAGTGAGGTATCTGGGGAAAGAAACACTACAGTTACTCCCAAATAATTGAGAGCTAAAGAATAGGTTCATATAGGCATAAAATTATGTGATAGACTTTAACAACTAAGAAAGGGAAAGTAGGAGGGAGAAGAAGATAAAAGATTTCCTGTTGGGTATAACGTCCTTGGAGTGGGCACACTGAAAACTCTGAATTCAGCATTATTGAGTGTATCCATATAACAAAAACATTTGTACTCCCTTGATATGTTGAAATTTAAAAAAAAAAAAAAAAGAAAAACCTTTGGTATTCAAAGGATGAATGTCAAGCTAAAACAGGGAGCAAGAGACCAAACAATTCTAGATAATCTCCATATATTCATATCCAAAGGATTCAATGATATAATCAGAAGCATGCTCAATGTTTTTCCTGCCTTCATTATTTTGATGAAAACCGAAAGAATGGGGGAGTCCTGTGAGTTAAATGACAAGAGGAACTTCTTTGACTAATGGATGACTCACAGAATTACAGAACATCTAGCCGAACTTTAGAAATAAAAATTGTGCTTAGAAGATTAAAAGTTTATTGAAAGACAAATATTTAAAATCCATTTGCTATAGTACCTTTTTTTTTTTTTGCTACTTTAAAATTTTGGAAAATGGAATTGTTTAAGTTCATACTATTGCACACTTTAAATAAGCACCAGTTTTTTTAAAATCTCAAGTTGTACATCTTTAGTATCATTTCATACATAAGAAATGAGGTAGTGAGAGATTGAGAACTGATATTTGTATAATATTTTTTCAAAAATAGATTTGTTTTACTTCAAACTTATTTGTTTACTCATTGCATCCCACTGTCTTTGAAAGAAGTATAAATAATCACAATTTGGGGGAAACATAACTACATATAACATGAACTATATGGAATACCAACCTAATTATTCATGTTAATTGAGCAAACAAAATTGAAAATAAGAAAGAAGCATCTGCTTTGTAATCTGTCTTTCCATTAATAAATGCTGTCCAACTAATGTGGTAGCATGAGTCCATCTGAACTTCTCTAAAACTGTGTTTGAGAATAGATTAATTGGTATAAAAATAAACAAAAAACTCTAATTAATCTTTTAACATTTTTTGGCCCAATAAAGGCATTTTATTGAAAGCTTTACCTTTTGGCTAAGTAATTTTATTGTAGAATAAAATAAATTTTGTAAAATTAATAACATACAAGACTAGCAGAAATTAACAATGTAGGAAACATTTCATTTGCTTCAGAAACACTGTGTGTCATGCTTGTAATAATATATATAGCCACAAAATTTATTTTCTTTCTAATAGCAGCAGTAAATTCTATCTAGCTATAATAATAAAGTGCTTGATTCTGCCTTTCATCCAAAAAGATTATTTTTATGTATCTGTGGTGGAACATATTAAATAAGCTAAGCCCTGCTCCCACCTGGATATTTGATGTTGCTTATGAAAGCTGTACATACATCTAGGTGTTCCTGAAAACTCCCAGCTTTCATGTGTCTGAATGAAAAGTCACAGGGCACTTAGAGTCTTGAGGTCGAGGCAAGTTCAATCAAAACATGTTGGAGCAACCCTGAGTGCAAATGTGAAAAACAGCACAGCATATACATACAGTGTAGCCAATTTTAATAAAGGGATTCCCTTCTGTCTCTTTCTCTTTTTTATCTAAACTATAAGAAAGGACCAATTAATATCACATGATGCGAATTTTCCTAGTGCACTTGAACCTACGTCAGAACACACACACGCGCGCACACACACAGACTGACGCATGTTTTTGAAAGAGAAATGAAAAGGATAAGACCTTCATTTTCAAATTTATCAGAAAATCCCCATGGCAATAGCTCATTTACAATGTTTATATTTTAAACATTTGCCATTGAACTCTACATTATCCTGGAAAGTTAAAAATTAAAAATAAACCAGGACATTCTAAGACTTGTGAAACATTTATAGTTGACAAAATGGTTCTTTCACAAAATTTCTCATTCAATGCCCAACTAATAGAGAAATAATATTAGTTTTCCTTTTTACTGTTACAAAAAAAAAAAAACCTTGTAGGTGAATCAGTCACATGGATAAATGTCTGTTATTACATTCCTAAATTAATAACATTAAACTTTTTTAAAAAATTGCAGGGTAATATTTGAAAGTAAGACTTCTTTTTTTAATTTAGTATTTATTTATTTTATTTATTTATTTATTTATTTATTTATTTATTTATTTATTTATTTTGTAGAGAAAGAGTCTCACTTTATCGCCCTTCTTAAAGTGCCATGGTGTCACACAGCTCACAGCAACCTCCAATTCCTGGGCTTAGGCGATTCTTTTGCCTCAGCCTCCCGAGTAGCTGGGACTACAGGTGCCCGCCACAACGCCTGGCTAAAAAGTAAGTCTTCTTGGAGATTTTAAAAATATTTTA
>CAUYRH010124668.1:0-24675 GCA_963574655.1 Perodicticus potto | reverse complement strand
TCACTTTATCGCCTTTGGTAGAGTGCCGTGGCGTCACACAGCTCACAGCAACCTCCAACTCCTGGGCTTAGGCGATTCTCTTGCCTCAGCCTCCCGAGTAGCTGGGACTACAGGCGCCTGCCACAACGCCCGGCTATTTTTCCGTTTTGCAATTTGGCCGAGGCTGGGTTTGAACCCACCACCTTCGGTATATGGGGCCGGCGCCCTACTCACTGAGCCACAGGCGCCACCTCAATTCTTTCATTTCTTATTTTAAACTTTTAACTATGCAGGTTCTTTGACTCTTTGATAAGGTGGTGGGCAGCGGTGAAGGCATTTGAGATTTATAGTTGAAAGTTCTACAAGAGAGGCTTCTTGTTTTAAAGTGAAAGGTCTCTCAGATGATGAAGGTTATTAACATTACCCCTATTCATGAAATAGATGAGCCTAGTGGGGAGATGGAATCAGGGTAACGGAGTCTTGTCGTGGCACCGCTGATAAACTAAGAAAATGTTGTAGAAAGAAACTTAACTACTATAAATACAATTGCAAAATGAATTTTTAGCTGCGGATGAATTGAGTGTGTAACCTGAAGCTAGTGGGAATCCGTGAACAAATCCTCCTATAAGGGCAAAGACTGTTCCTGGTGATCAAACCTAATGGAAATGTGCTGTAACAGGTGCATTGTGAAGGACAGTGTCCAGTGATGAGTTAGCTGATACAATTCCTGCAAGGCCTCTAACTCTAAATAAAAAGACAAAGCCTAAAAGCTCATAATGTAGCTGGAGACGTTACCTCCAGACAGGTTTGCCAGTCAGAGAAATACCTTAACTTATGTGAGAGTAACGATGATTACAGTTGCTGATGTAAAACATGCTCGGGTGTCAGCATCTATTACTGCTGTAAATATAGGGCGAGCTCATACAATAAAGCCGAGGAAACCATGACATGGTAGTATAGCTCATGTCAGTCCTATATAACCAGACGGTTCTTTTTTCCCAGATCAAAGCCTAGTAAGGCGAAACTACATGGTTTAGGTGGCAAAAAAATCAGATCAATGCTGATATAAAATAGGTCTCCTTGAGCCCAGGAGTTGGAGGTTGCTGTGAGCTGTGTGATGCCACGGCACTCCACTGAGGGCAATACAGTGAGACTCTGTCTCTACAAAAATAATAATAATAATAATAATAATATAGGTCTCCTTCTCCAGCTGGATCAAAAAAAAGGAATTAGGGTTTCAGTCTAACGAAACCCCAGCCCTGGTAACACTGGCTGCTTAGCATTGGGGGTGGGAGGAGAGCAGCAATAGTGCAGCTCTGTGTCTGATACTGGGACACAGCTGGTGGCTTCATGTTAATAATTGTAATAAAGTTAATCAGTCAATAAAGATTGATGAGACACTTGCTAGATGTGATGAGAAAGTGGAAACCTCTGCTAAATCTCCTACATGTGTGCATTTATCAGCTACAAACCCATAGGTTTCATGTGAGTAAAGAATATCCAGTTTAGGCCAGGTGTGGTTGCTCACACCTGTAATCCTAGCACTCTGGGAGGCCGAGGCGGGTGGGTTGCCTGAGCTCACATGTTCTAGACCAGCCTGAGCCAGAGCGAAACCTCGTCTCTCAAAATAGCCAGGTGTTGTGGCGGGAGCCTGTAGTTCCAGCTACTTGGGAGGCTGAGGCAAGAGAATCATCGCTTGAGGCCAAGAGTTTCACGTTGCTGTGAGCTATGATGCCACGGCACTCTACTGAAGGCGACAAAATGAGACTCTGTCTAAAAAAAAAAAACCCTAAAAAAACAAAAATAAAGAATATTCAATTTAAGCTCAGTTTCAATCAAATTGACCAAGTCAATGCCTTGATGTCCATATTGGATTACAGTATCCCCCCAAATGAAAAAAATGCCAAATGTATGATATGACGGCTACGTGTAATCATGGGTGACTAGTTATTAGTCCTTTGAGACATCTTAGGAGAAACAAATGAGGAGTTTTAAGCCTGTGCCCCTCAAGTAAGAACCAAATGGTCGGTATAGTTTCAAGTCCAAGAAACTGCAAGTTTGATGAGCCTGGAGCAGGAAGAGGGACCCTTTCTGAGCTGCTTGCTGGTTTCTCAAAGCTTGGTAGTAAAGCAGTCCTACTGGAGGTGCTGAGCGTGTTATTGAGGGTTGATATAGCTTAATGTACCATGTACAATTAATGATCTTACATCCTACCTAAAAAAGGGATTCATGTACTGGACAATATCCACGTTTGAATCCATTTTATGTAAGCTTGTAATTTAATGTGCTACGCACTGTAATTAGTGCAATGTACATGCGTATATGCACGGGGAATGAACCTTAATGTGCAATAAAACACATATAATGTATGATTAAGCTTATGTGGCACGCGTATGTCATTAATGGGGTAAGGCACACCTCAACG
Source organism: Perodicticus potto (assembly GCA_963574655.1). Taxonomy (NCBI): domain Eukaryota; kingdom Metazoa; phylum Chordata; class Mammalia; order Primates; family Lorisidae; genus Perodicticus; species Perodicticus potto. Next base: position 22,271 of record CAUYRH010124668.1, on the reverse strand, counting down.
CACGTTGAGGCCCTTTTTGGAAGTTAAAAAGAAAAAAGAAGGTGGAGAAAGGAAAAGGAAAGATAGGAGCTCAGGAAGAACACAGGGTCAGGGGAGGAGAGGGGGTTTTGAATGAAAGAAACCGACTATGTTTTATATAATATGAATATGGGGGGGGGGAAACAAACAGGAAAAAGGAGAAAACTACACAAAGCACCAAAGGCCTGTGCTCAGAGGGGCAGGCCCTGGGTGGTAAGATCAGAGCAAAGCCTGCAGGAGGGGCCGGGCGCTGGCTGGAAGACAATATACCTTTCCAGAAATGGGAAGGTCGTGCAGAGGGAAGGCTGGGGCAATTAGCATGTAGCATGGTGCCTGGCACCCAGGACCCAGCACCCAGTAGGTTCCTGACAAGAGCAGTTGCTTCAAATTAAATAGCTGTGTGTGACCTTAGCCAGGTAACTAACCTCTCCTATCTGTGAAGACGCTAGATCTTTAGCAGAGAAAAAGGGTCAGGAGTTCTGGAAAGAGACACTGTGAAAAGGGGAGAAGATTTAGAACAATTCCCATGAAGACTGGAAGGCAGTTGACCAGAGACTGGCAAAAAGAATGTGTACAAAATGTACAGGGTACCAGAGTGGTGTAAGACTTAAAAATGATGTCACAGTCAGGAACTAAGAATTCAATCCTTTTTCTCTTGGTTTAATTTCTTTGCCTTTTTTTTTTTTTTTTTTTTTGCAGGGGGTTAGGGGAAGAGTTTCTGTTACCCCAGGCTAGAGAGCCATGGCATCAGCCTAGCTCACAGCAACCTCAAACTCCTAGGTTTAAGCGATCCTCCTGCCTCGGTCTCCTGAGTAGCTGGGACTAAATGTGCCTGTCAGGATGCCGGGCTAATTTTTCTATTTATGTAGAAACAGGGTCTTGCTCTTGCTCAGGCTGGCCTCAAACTCCTGACCTTAGGTGATCCTTCCACCTCAGCTACCCCAGAGATCTAGGATTACAGGCAGGAGTCACCATGCCCAGCCCTAGTTTCTGCATACACCAAAAAACAAATGATCTGAAGCCCAGTATTGTGCTGTGTGGTAGCTGAGAAAGTAAGAGCTACCTGAGTTGATTCATTTTTATGTGCCAGCTTGACAGGATCATGGGGAGCCGAGAGTCTATCAAACATTATTCTGGAAGTTTCTATGAGGGTGTTTTTTGAAGAGATTAACATTTAAATATGTGGTCAGGAATAAAGCAGACTGCGGCCATGCTGTGGGTGGGCCTTGCCCAATCGGTTGAAGGCCTGAATAGCTCAAAGGCCGGTCCTAGTGAGAACTCTCCTGCCTGAGGCCTTCAAACTGGGACGTTGGCTCTTCTAACTCCTCTAGCAGCTTCCAGCCTTCAGACTGAAAAAGGGACATCAGCTCTGCAGACCTGGGACTTGCCAGTCATGGCAATTATGTGACCTGATCCCTTATTTTAAACCTCTTCATGTATGCACTAACTGCATGAGTTTTACCATTTATTCTTCTCAACTTCAGAAAGAGTTTGAAAAGGCTGCTTACCTATGTGAAGTTTTAGGCAAGGGGGGTCTTTTAAATTATAATTCTCAGAAGAGAAAAAGGCAGGTTCATTGGAAAGAGGTCCTGAAATTAAGGAAAAAGGAAGGAAGAAAGAATAAACAGAAGAATTGCCTATGTGAGATGGTCAGTGTGGAACTAGAATGTTAAAAGGATGATTTTAACCACATACAATTAAGAAGCAAAGAACAGGGGCAGAACTAGGAAACCAAAGCAATAGCATCAAAAAAAAAAAAAAGAGTCTAATAAATGTCACCAACCTCTTATAATTCTAAGGCAGGAATTAATGAGTCTCCAGTAGCTGATGAAGCGGGAACAACGCTGTGTACCACATTGCCGCTGAGGAGTTAACTTTCCTAGTCAGCAGGAGCGGAAACTGTGTGTCTGCTTGTGAAGATAAGAGCCATCCAAAACATTGACACAAGGGCAAGCAGCCAATTAAAATCTGGAAAACTGTGTGACTATGGAAAATTTTACAATTTCTTTCAACATAAGTACCTAATTACGCAGGTCCCCATTCCAGAACTGACACTAAGGCTTCTCAAGCAATCATTTCATATATTCCAATGTTCACATCTCTCCAAAGTCACTGCCTTTCTCCTGGAAGAATGGAGAGGATCTGATATAACTACCCAAACAAATATCTTAAATAACTTAAGGGGCAGAGGAAGAGAGAAGTAAAGAGCAGCAGAAATTTGTATGACAGACTTACACTTCTTCACTTCTTATATGGAGTAGCGCTCATAGCCTCTGGTCTGCCAGCAAAAGGCTAGAACAGGTTGAAGGAAAAAGACAACCTTTCCCTCTAAGAAAAGTGGAAGTGAGAAATACAGACATATTGAAAAGATTAAAAGGAAACCAGAGTGTCCTCCCCCCTCACAAAAATAAAACTAAACCCTGTTGTCACATGTTGGCTATCGTCAAAAGAATATTGTGTGACTTATTTGGAGCTGTGGAGTCAGCCAGTAATATGCCAAAGATTGTTTAAAATGCCAACCAGTTTGATAAACAGGCAATGAGTATGTCTTTGAGGAATCAAGACAACTGCTAAAGAATTTCATGTGGCTCACACCTGTAATTCTAACACTCTGGGAGGACAAGGCAAGAAGATCCCTTGAGCTCAGGACCAGCCTGAGCAAGAGATCCTGTCTCTACTAAAACTAGGAAAAATTAGTCAGGCGTTGTGATGGATGCCTGTAGTCCCAACTACTCAGGATCACTTGAGTGCTAGAGTTTGAAGTTGCTGTGAGCTAGGCTGATGCCATGACATTCTAGCTGGGGCAAGAGAGTGAGACTCTGTGTTAAAATAAAAAAAAAAAAAAAAAAAAGGCCAGGTGTGGTGGCTCACGCCTGTAATCCTAGCACTCTGGTAGGCCAAGGCGGGTGGATTGCCTGAGCTCACGGATTCGAGACCAGCCTGAGCAAGAGCGAGACCCTGTTTCTACTAAAACAATAGAAAAACTGAGGCAAGAGGATCGCTTGAGCACAAGAGTTTGAGATTGCTGAGAGCTATGACACCACAGCACTCTACTTGGGGTGACAGCTTGAGATTCTGTCTCAAAAATAAAACAAAAAACCAAACAAACAAAAAAAAGTAATCTAGTAATAAAGTTTACACATTGAGAAATTCTGCCTGGATCTTCATAAGCATTTGCAGGAGAGCATTAAGTATATTTGCAAAACATTCTTAAAGAGAAAAGTGAGAAGGTGAAGAGGATTTTGGGGTGCAGACCCAGCACAGGTGTAACATGTACTCAGTTAATCCTTCCACTGGAGAGGCTGAACCCAGTGCCTAGGATGAACACACCATGTACAATGTGAGAAACTGGGGTTAACAAACACATGATTAAGGCCATTGCTGGGGTAACCCTCGAAAAATGCAAAGGACACCCTAAAATGGATTCCCTTTGTCATTAGAATAAAATTAAGTTCTTCCCCGCTGTCTGGAAGACCCTGAAACACCCCCACACTCCTCACTCACTCAGCTACAGTCACTTGACTTCTGTGAGCCAGCTTCTTCCAATAGGTCTTCATGCGGCTGGGATTGTCTGGGGTGCAACTAACCACCCCCTCTGAAATAGCTCTTTCCACCCCTCCCCAGCCCAGGGCAGTCCTCTGTCACCTCACAAGTTTACAGAATGAAAATTCTCACCCTGTTTACTCTGAGTTTATGCCTGTCACCCACTAGCAGTTGAGGTCCATGTGGACAGGGTCATTTTTCTCATTCAACTGCTCCTGCCCCAGCACCCAGGTATTCAGCAACCACTAAATATTTGCTAAGTGAATGAGGATTCTGTCCTCAAAACATGGTTGTTGAACAAACGAACTATGGGCACTTTCCCATACCATCAGACCAGGAAAGACTCAACTGTCCTCAGTGCCATGTTGTCTTAGGAGACACTGAGAATGACTGATGACTGCTAAAGGGATGCCGGTGATGTGAGCGATCTGGGACAGACTTATAACTGAGCCCTGGAAGTGGAGGAGGGGTCTGTGGATTGCTGCAGCCAAGTCTGAGATGATGAGTGGAACAAATGAACACACAACAAAGGCTAACTGACAGAGTAACTAGCAAGGGTATTGAGTGGAGTAAAACCCTAAAGTGCAAAACTCATCTTTCATAAACAATTCAAGTTAATTTGTCAGAAACACATTGATATAAACACAGAACCAAAGAATTAAGAGAATTTGTAGACTATCAGAGCTAATCCCTAGTAGATATTTTAATAATTCACACGCCATAAAATTAACCATTTAAAAATGCACAAATCAGTGGTTTTTAGTGTATTCGTAAAGCTGTGCAACCATCACCACTAATTCCCAGAGCCTTGTCACCCCAAAACAAACCCTATACCCATCAGTCACTACCAAACCCCACCCTGGTCCCTGACAACCACTAATCTTCCTTCTGTATGGATCTGCCTAGTCCTGACATTTCGCATAAATGAAATCATGTTATCTTTTTATCTGGCTTTTTTCACTTAGCATAATGTTTGAGAGCTTCATCCACATGGTGGTATGCATCGGTACTTCATTCTTTTTTATAGCTGAATAATATTCCATTGTTTGGGCATACCACATTTTACTTACCAATACATTTATCAGTTGATGGGGCACTTGGGTTGTTTCCACTCTGGGGCTATTATAAATAATGCTGCTATGATGCTTCACATACAAATTTTGTGTGGACATATGGTTTAAATTCTTTGGGGTATATACCAAGACTGAAATTGGTGGTTATGTGATCATGGTAGGTTTTTTTAATGGAGAAGCTACCTTCTAAATAGATGTTGTTAAAGAGAAACTAATTTCAATTCACCTAGGAAGCAAGATGCAAAAAAAGAGATGAAAATTAAGTGGTAAGGAAAAGGATACCACCAACAATCGAAGCACCAATTATGTTGAACCTTTCCTCTGTGCCATGTACCTTGCTAGAAAATGTGTCCCTAAGATTTAATCCTCATCCTCACAATAGTCCTATAGTGTTATAATTATCCCTCTTCTATAAAAGATGGAATGATCCAGACCCCAGGATGGTAGGCTGCTAATGTGGCCACATCAGAGAGGGCAGGAGAGAAAACCAGACAATGGAACATTCATAATAAATATCTACAGTCTAAATTCTCCTTTCAAAGAGGTTCCCACCAAATTAAAAAACAAACATAAAGTAGTATTCTGCTTTCAAAAAACACACAGAGAAGCCAATTTTAAAAGAGGGGGAAAATCCAATATGAACAAAGGGACTTTATTCTGTGGGCAAATGAGTAGCTCTTCAGGATCTGGGAGCAGGGACGTGCCCGCCTGCTGGCATCAGAGCTCGGGTGAACTGAAGGTAAGCGGAGACGGGAAACGAGGTGGCCAGTTAGGAGGCTGTCAGAATAGGCAGGGGAAAGAAATACGGCCAGTGCAGTGGAGGATGGGGAAGGGGTGAAAAGGTGAAAGGAACACAAGGAAAGTGTCTGTCCTGTGAGAGAGAGGAGGGAGGTGAGGGGCAGGCCAGGAGCTTGGCCTCTGGCTGTGTTTCTTCCCCCACCAGCTGCCTCACAGGAGCACCACTGTGCCCAAGAGGAGGTAAGAGCCACATGTCCCTGATGGAAACGAGCCAGTGACAGAGGGCTCCCGCTTTCCTAAACAATTTGCCTCTTTCCAAGGGCAACTGTGAGTTGCTAGACTTCTTAGGAGAGGCCTTCACTGCTTCCACATTTTATAAACTTCCTAAATTCCTCAAAGTGTCAATAGAGACAAATGATGTCTCCCCCAGAGCCTGGCATGTGAATGCCCTGCACAATGGCTGCTAAGTGTGCACTGATTGACAGAAGAAATTATATTCCCCTTGGAACCACACAGCTGTGTTTTCACTTCCGCTGATTCAATATTTCCCACCAGAAACAGCTTTTGGTCTTTCAATATTGCAACCGGTTTACCCTGATGCACATAAGGCACAAAGTATATGTAGCTGTCTTTTGTGATCGTAGAGAATGCTGTCTGCGAGGCAATCCGAGGCACGTCAGCAATAATCCTTTCCTCTCCTTGTTCCTCAGATTTGTGGGGGAATGAAATCTGGCAATCAAAGTCAATAGAAGCTAGGCTGGCTCTTCCAGTTACAGGAACCCACCCCCAAAAAAATAAAATTAAAAAAGCCAAAGAATATGGGGCATATTGAAAACTTAAGGCCAAAAGACTCATTACCCAGGTGGGACCAACTAGATTTGTCTGTCCACTGCAGTAGCCCACCAGCCACATGTAGGTATTAAAATTAAGTAAAATTAAAAATTCAGTTCTTCAATCATACTAAGCACATTTCAAGAGATCTACAGCCCCATGTGTTTAAGGGCTACTACACTGGGCAGCACAGGTACAGAACGTCCATCACCACAGACAATTCTTTTGGACATTGCTAAACCAGACCAACTGTGTAGTTCCAATGGGAATATAATTTCTTCTGTCAATCAATGCACACTTAGCATCCATTGAGTGCAGGGCATTGTCTATGCCAGATTTGAAAAAAAAAAAAAGTATTTTTTAACCCACTGATACTATGAGTTGATTTTACTGGACAAACACCCTTAAGTCAGTATGTTTTTAGACTCAGGATTTGACAGATCAGTAAAATCCTTTTTCTAATTTGGGGTCTCCAAGTAAAGCTGCCACCAGGTAACTAGTCTGCGCACACCACCGAAGGGCAGGCATGTGCCCTTCTGACTGCTCAGCATGACATCCCTGTGCCTAAGACAATGCCCGGTTCATGGTATGTGCTCAGTAACCATCTGCTGAGTGCACAAGCGCGCGCACACACACACACACACACAGGCTGGATCAAGTCACAGAATGAATAAGTCGTCTAACATTTTCCAAGAACTCTAAACTAATAAATATTTCTAACAAGAGTCCAAAGCAGAATGCTGCCAAGTGTGGGCTTTTCTAAATTGACTGTATTTCAGAACCAACCACAAGGCGTGGCCCAGCAGTAACGACCTGTTTGCTTTTCAGTGGCACTAGAGCGCCCTCTTGTGGTAAAATAGTACCTGGGTAGCCATAATTTTAATTTAAAAAACAAGCGACATTATGCTTTAGCAATGCATAAAACCTATACTGATCTGTAACTACTCGTGAGAGTCTATCCAGACATACACCTAAGTAGACAAACAAAATGTCTGTTGTTGTGTCGGTGAAAAGGATAATTATTTGTCACAGCACTATCCAGTAAGGTCGTCCACATACCCACGAAATGGTGAAATACATGAAAGCTGCTCTTGAGATTTAATATTCTGCATTTCTATTGAAATTATGGTTTAAAAGCTACTTTCAAGTTCAAGGTAGTATTATGGTGTATTCCTTCCTGTGTATAATTTCAACAATAAACTGTTGTCTCCAAGTTTTTTCACTTTCATCTTAACATCTTGTTTCCTCATATACACCATTCCTTGAGAGCTATTTTAGTTGTTCTTTTTCACGCTACAAGCAGTAATAAATCACATCCAGGTGTCCAGAATAAGTTCTCAATTAAAGGATGAAAATGCGACCTTGATCACTTTAGGCAGTTTTTATAAATTTCAGCTGGATAATCTGTACACAGCCTTGCAAAGGGAAAGGACACCTTCATCGATGCTAAGGCAGAACTCTTGGTTCTAGTGAGTAATGAATGACAGGAAGGCTTCTTCAGGTGACAAGAGTAGAAAAAGCTGACTTTTACCCATGTGGTCTCTGTAAAACAGAGGAATCACCATTTGAATGAGGCCTCAAAGATGCTCTTTAATCTAGGTCGATGCCCCAGTCTGGAAGTTCAGAGACAGAATCTAGTGGTTCTCAACCTGTGGGCCGCAACCCCTTTGGACTGTATAAAGGTGTGCGGCATTAGGAAGGTTGAGAACCACTGATTCAGAGGCAGTCTCAGACTGTAATGGCCAGCCAATAGCATCTGAGTCCCCTGGGTGTTTGTTAAAAATGTAGATTATTCTTTGAATCTGCTCAAGACTAGAAACCACATCTCTTAGAGTTTGGTAATGAATCTACATTTTTATTAAATTCCCCAAGCAGGAACACCTGGATACAACCAATTTCAGTATTAAATAACTGCTTTGTGTTTACTGCTTCTGCTTTGTTTTAAAGCTTTTTTTCTTCTAGTGGGGTGAAGGACGTTGTCTTGTTTCTCTTCAGTTTTATCTTCTGTAAAGAAGCTGGGAAGGTAGTCTCTTACCTTTCAGGACTTTCACGATTCTTCTCTGTTCCCTCTTTCTCTCACAACTCATGGGGCTCTGAACTAAAAATATTCTAGGGGTAAATCCACTGGTGAACAGATGGTTTGATTGCCTGCCCTTTTTTTAGAAGGCGAGAATTACATCCATATATGATTCTAAAGAATCTAATGCTATTAATGCTAGAAAAACAAAGACCGTGAATAAGTTTACGTTACTAAAATGGCAAATTTCAATGTAGAGACAAATACTAAATAAATTGGGAATGTTTGTGCTGTGGTTCTTCTAGAATGTACTACTAGAATGTTACAATCCTTCTAAGGCAACCCATCTTATTTATGTTAACCGAAGACAATTGTTTCTAAAATCAGGTAAAGTTTTCATCTTAAGTTGTTCTGGAACATTTGCATAGGTGCTTTTTTAACCTTATGCATATGTTACTTTGATTTCTTTTGAAAATAAAAAGACAGTTGAGAATAGGGAGAAAAACCTCATTACTAGATCAATTTCTTGTATTTTTATTAGCAACATTTGCAACTATTTAATTTTGAAGCGGGAGCAAATAAAAGTTCACATTTGGTGAATATTTATGTATGAAGTATTACTGTAAAGGTACTACTTAATAAGCATTGATTCAAAAAGCTGTGTGGAATATGTTCCACTAAGAGTTTCTGCATAGGAGCAACTTCAGAAGGGCGGTAGAAGAGGCAGAAAACTCTCCGAGGGTGAATAACTCAGGCTACTGAAATTAGCTTTGAACAACTAGACACATCATCTAGACACATTGATGAAATGTTCTGGACTCCTGGGTTCCTACCAAATACCAACACATTTTCTATACCATTGTCTATCTTAGACTACGGTTAAGGAATATGTTTCATACAGCACCTAGTGGAGGGTGGGAAGTATGGTACCCAGCTGTCAGAAATCTTAGGTTCAAATTCTGACTCAAAATTTGTGACTTAACATACTATAGAACTCGCTTAACTTCCTTGCCCCTGAATCTCCACATATGTAAAATGGGGGCTACCAGTCTTCCCATCACAACACCAGAGGGGGGCAGGGCTGAGGTAGTGGATGTCAATGGTCTCTAACAGATGCTCAGTAAGTATTTAAAGAGCCTCAAGGTCATCTGAGCTCTGTTCTGGTGAAGAGCCAGGAGTCTGGAGCAAGGCAAGTGGCAGGAGCGGTCTTTCCCAGGAATGTCGATAACTCAACACAGACTAAAGTGCAGTGGTGCTCAAACTGTTTTGATGTTATGTTACAGACACGAACTCTACTGCTCACCCCGTGCACCCCACCACGTAACTTCCTCCTAACCCTCAGATATGTGTACCATCTTGCATTACCCAAACTAAACACAGTGAAAAAAGGAGCTACATGTATTCCTTAAAGATTCTAAGTGTGTGTCTCAACTTCTTAGCAGGTGCTACAAGCACTTTCTGAGCACATGAGGTCTCATTTTCTCATCCCCCGCTTGAGGACTCCAGCAATCCTCCCACCTCAGCCACCCATGTAGCTGGGACGACAGGAGCGTGTCATAGTGCTCAGCTATGCTGGCATTTTAAACTTGATATAGTCCGTACCTACTCTCATCAGAATATTAAAGTCTACATAAAAACTTAAAAGTTATGTGGGCCTATCAATTAATAGTCAAAACATACCCTTTATGAAAGAGAGAGATTATTCTCAATTTATAAGTACTAAGACTCAAACAACACTTGAACAAAGAACTACAATTTTCTGACATTAAAACCAAAAATGTTTCCAGCTTCCTCTTATTCAAAGAACTGAAAATAAATCCACATCCAAGCATGTGTTGAATTTAGAATTCTGACAGGCAACTGGGCAGTGTGCACCCAAATTTTAAATACATATGTATATATTTTTATGACCCTGCAAAATTCCACTTCTAGGATCTCTTTTACAGAAATACTAAAATAAGTATACAAAGAGATTTGTGCAATGATGCTCATTGTAGCCATGTTTATTGAGAATGAAAACTAATTCAGATTGTATATGAAACCAGCACATTGTACCCCTTGATTGCACTACAGTATGCAGCTATGATTTAATTAAAAAAAGAAAGAAAACTAATAATAACGTATCCATCCATTCATCTACATATGGCGCGCGCACACACACACACACATGATGGAATACCATGTAGCTGGTTAAAGGAATGAGGTAGCTCTAGCTACAGTGTAAAGGTATCCTGGAAATACTGCTCATATCAAGCAAAAAAGTAACTGACAGAATATGTGTAGTAGGATCCTAATTTCATTTTTATTTATTTTGAGACAGAGTTTCACTTTGTTGCTCTGGGTGGAGTGGCGTGGCTTCATAGCTCACAGCAACCTCAAACTCCTGGGCTTAGCACTCCTCCCAAGTAGCTGGAACTACAGGCACCTGCCAGAGTGCCTGGATATTTTAGTCTGGGTCTCACTCTTGCTCAGGCTGGTCTCAAACTCCTGAGCTCAAGCAATCTATCCACTTCGGCCTCCCAGAGTGCTAGGATTATAGGTGTAAGGCACTGTACCCAGCCCTGATCCTATTTTTATTAAAAATATACTCGTGTGTGTATGTGAGAGAGATAGATACGTATGTTGTAGAGAAGCAGAAAGACAGAAAATGGCCTGGAAGAGTATCTAAATGTCCCTTGGGATATGGAAATTGGAGGGTGTAGGGGGAGAATATTTCTCATGTTCTACTTTGTAGATGTCTATATCTGTTCAAAACTGGTAATTATTTATGAAATAACAATATAAAACTTTGAAACAAAAAGATTTTGGAAGATAATTTTCTAAAGGGAATAGAATAACAATGACATGCCTCTAAAATAAAATACAAACTTCTCTCATTTCCAAACCTGTGATCACAATGGGCAGGCACAAATTCCTCTTTTAAAAGCTCTTTCAGGGCATTACACTAAGTCACTCATTTCAGAGCCCCCCCTCTTTTTTTTTTTGAGATAAGGTCTCACTCTGTCACCTAGGTTACAGTGCAGTGCCATCGTCTTGGCTCACAGCAACCTCAAACTCCTAGGCAGGGATCCTCCTGCCTCAGCCTCGCAAGTAGCCAAGACTACAGGTACATGCCACCACATCCACCTAACTTTTCTATTGTTTGTAGAGATGGGATCTTGAACTCCTGGCTTCAAGCGATCCTCCCACATCAGCCTCCCAAAGTGCTAGAATTACAGGCATGAGCCACAGAGCCTCCTCATTTATTTCTATTTTCAGACTATGTCATAAATGATATAAACATCAAAATGAAGGCTTTTATAAGTATAGATTTTGAAAAGGAAACATGTGAAATAAAGACTTAGACAAAACAAATGACTAAAGCTGCATACTTTTGCTACACTTTATTCAAAACTGGCTCTACTTCTTAATTATTTAATAGAACTAAAACTCTGGTGTCCAAATGTAAATATTCATCATATGTGAAAAATAATCTTTAAGTTTATGCTTTGATCCAAATCTGGCACACTTAAATCATAGGGAAGGTCAGATGACACGGTAACACCTCAGCATATAACAAAATCCTAAAAGCAGCGTAAACAGTTAGCCATGACATCACTCATTAAATTCTCAAACTGAATTGTAATCTTAAAGTTACACACACCACGATAGACCTTTGCACAGGTAATTTTATTCTCTCCTGTGGGTGTCAACAGTGCTCAGAGATTGTAATTTGAAACATTCAAAAAGCACATACCTGAATATTGTCACATTTTTTTACATCACAATTCAATAATTATTAAACAGTTATGTCTACTAAGTACAGTGAACAAAATGGTATAAATGTTTACACCATTCCCTTGTAAACAGGCTTTTGTGCACAATAGTAACAAATGGAATTAATGCATACCACGATATCGATAAAGAAAAGAACTTCTCTTTAAATAAACTATTCTGTTTATAAATAAACTCTGATTTTTTTAGTACACATTTATAGACCTGATCAATAAAAAGAAACAATACATATACTTTCCTTTAAAAAGAAAATGTTGGACCACTATGGGAGAACTAACCTAAGAAAGGGGTAAGCAAGCAAAGGATAAGAGAGAATGAAAAGTACTATCATACTGTAACCTAGTTCTGTTAGCATACACCAACACAAGGACAGGATTGTCTGGGGAGGAGCTCATTTTTACTTGAATTCCAGCAAGTTGCAATCAATCTTGTAGTACACATAGGGGTAATATTCCTGTTGACTCAGGTTTAAACCTGGAATATCCATAGGAGCCTATGGAAAAACAAGACAACTATGTAATCATGTACTTACAGTATTTAACATAATAAGAAAATATTATTACCATTTTCCTTTTTAGCGAATACCTATTCCAGGCTAAATGTATACACATATGCTAATTTAATCTGAGTTAGGCATTATTTCCACTTTGCAAATGAGGAAACTATCTCTAAAAGGTTGACTTGCTGCAGGAAACACAGTGAGTAGTGAAGCCAGATTTCGGCATTCTGACTCCAAAGCCTACGTTTCTACCACGACTCTACCATCCTTTTTTAGAAGTGTGGGATATTGAGTTTATGGGATGTAAGGCTCATAAAATGTTGAATGAAAATAAACCAAATATGGTTTTAAAAATAATACTTATTAGGTATGCATATTACAAGGATTTAATAGTAGGAAATTATATATCAAATAGTTAGACCTCTTATTTTATCTACACTTCCATACAAATGTAGGAAGTCATTTCTTGCATTTTCTTCTATCAAGAAACAGTAAATTTTTGGTGGTTCTAAGTGATGCCCATGTGACATACTCCCATCCTCAAAAGAAAAAAAAATCAGCAAGATATTTGAAATCAAGGCTGGGCACAGTGCCTCGTGCCTGTAATCCTAGCACCTTGCGAGGCCAAGGCAGGAGGATGGCTTGAGACCAGGAGTTCAGGAACAGCCTGAGAACATAGCAAGACCCTGTCTCTGTGAGAAAAAAAGAAGTTAGCTGGGTGGGCTGACACATGGTGCACGCCTGTGATCCCAGCTATTCAGGTGGCTGAGCAGGGTCATCACCTGAGCTCAGAAATTTGAGGTTGTAGTGAGCGGTCATGGCACGGCTGCACTCTAGCTCTGGCGACAGAACAAGCTTTTCTCTCTCTCAAAAAAAACTGAAATATAAAATAAAAGCCCACTACAATTTTCAACAGCAGCCAACAAAAAACACATGTAGTCTGTTTACATCCTTACATCTTCTTTTAAGCAAAAGAAGATAAAAACACATACCATTTTAGAAAAAAGACAGTTCCTTTCAATGCTCATCTATTGACTCCATTATTTCTACTAAATAAAATTAAAATAATTACTTATTTCCTTCCTCTCTGCAATTACAGTTTTTGTAAACAACTAGTATCAATGGTTGTTTCTGTATCTCTGCAGGGATAAACATCCAATATACAGCAGCTATTAAACTGGCTTTTAGAAATATCAAGAAGCAAAGCTTAACTATAACTAATATAAAACAGGTAAACAATGTAAGTCATTTGCTACGTTTATCTAACAAAGAACCTCAAAGTGATTAAAAAATGATTAAGTATCATGATATTCACTATCCCTTTTCTGTCTCCTTCCAATCTTTTTTTCCTGAAATTCATTCCAATTCCTACTCTATCAGACTAACAAGTAAAGTACATACATCAATAATAGCTGCTGCGCTGCTGTCTAGGTGTTTATACAATTCATATAATACTTCTCTCAGTTTCTTCATTGTTTTCTTATTGGGTTGAAGTAGCATTGCTTGGAAGTTCACTGGCAAGCCGTACCTTAGAAAAAAACAGAAATACAGTACACAACACAAGCAGGCACATCAACACATTTTTTTTTTAAGCATGTACTTTCAAACTCTTTGGTCATGATTATCAGCGAAAGGGTATCTCATTTTAATGACTATCTTCACAAGTTCAGCTAATATACATGGAACCTTCAACTAATTTACATTACAAACTTAAAACTAATATACATATAAATGCAAATCTCTCGTCTTTACTGTCCACTAGAAATCTCTCTTTAAAATGGAAGACTTTTATTTTACTTTAATTACTATTCCATTTTTAATCTATGAATGTCCACAGGAAATAATGATAAAATGTAAGGGTAGTAGATACTTCTATGATAAATAAACATGAGACTGCCAATATCTACATTGAAAATTTGAAGAAATTTAGAAATAGTGGTATAGCTACACATGAGTTTTTAAAAACTATTTCTAATACAGTTAGAGAAACATGTACAGAGGACCAAAAGATGGTTGAGATTGTTAAGTATTTTAAAATATTAAAATGTTATAGGTTAGTATGATGTGACTTCCATATATCATTAATGTATTGCATGCCAAAACGAACTACATGTAGAATATTTGAAAGATCTTCCTTTTAATCAAATATTGGCTAGTATTTTATAATTTGCTTTAAACTTAAAATAACTACATAAGAAAAGAACCCGAGAGCACCGTAGCATGGATCTCTTTCTCTTTGCCTGATGTTAAAGGACACGAGTGATTCACTTTGTAAGGCTTACGATACTGACAATGAAGTCTTCTTCACGGATGGGCCTTTAGTTCCTCAACCTCAATTTCACATTGCTAGACTGAAGAGGTCCAGTGTAAAAGAATATATAAAATCTGTAGTTCCAAGTTCTATAATTAACTTTTTTTTTTTACCTTAAAACAGACTCAACAAAAACCCTTAAGGCTTTCACATGAATCCACGCAATAAATGCCTCACTGAAATTCACTTTCAGCCACCGCACAAGTGGTCCCTATAAAAAGGGAAAAAAAATTACCACAAATTTGGTCTTAGAAAAGACAATTAGATAGACCAATTATTTTTAAGGAAGTGACTACCCTCTAGGAATCGACAGAAGAATTAACTCACATAAGTCACTTTTTAAATGTTTCAAGTATTACTCTCATTATCTTGGGTACTTTAAACCTTAAATTAGATTAAGAGGTTAGCAACTACTAGGTGATCTTAATAGATACTAAAATGCACTAAACCAATTCACTAACAAAGAAAAAGACAAATATTTTAATGAAAGTGGTACAAAATATAGGGGTACCCTAGATTTGAAAACCAAAATACAAAAATCTGAATCTATTACATAGTACTCTAAAACATTTAATACATTTAAAATAGAATTGTACCTACAAACAACCTCTCAGAAACAAAAGTAAACAGTTATGCAGGTAAGTGACTAAATAGCCCTAGTTCTTAGTTTCCTCATCTATAAAATAAGGGGGTTAAGAACTCCAAAATTTCTTCAATTGTCAATTTTTAATGGTTTTCTATTATGTAGTATTAAGGTTTCTTTTGAACTTAAAATATTTAGTAGAATTAAGTACCTCTTTAAAAACACAAATTTCAAATAATACTGCCTCTCCATACTCAAAAGACATACACATACATTACCAATTCAGCCCACACTTACTTAAATAACATTATTAGGCTTGTTTGATGTACCAATCAATTAATTTAAGCAAAAACCAAACAAAACAAAGTAAAAATATTTGGTCAAAATAACTGTTCTTTAAAGGGTTTTTTGTCTTTCCCAACACGTTGGTTACAGTGGACATTACATGATTAGGGTTAATTTTCTGCCATTCAAGAAAATATGGTTTATAAAGTACTTGCAAATAATTTTCAATGAAATTTTCCTTTATTTCTTCCCCATATTATAAGGGAAACACATTGTCACTCATTCCACGTTTCCCTTTTCATATGAGCTTTTAGTTTCCACAGTAGTCCTGCACTTGAAGAAAGCAAGAAAGTTGCTGCTGACTTTCATTTTCACTGTTCCATCCCTGTTCCCCATTATGCCTACAACATGCCAACTTTTCAATAGTTCAGATACAAATTGCTGCAGTAAAAGACTGAGGCACTGGAAAAACTTACCTTAAGAAAATGAAAATTCTTACTGAAAAGAACTTTATTACTTAGCTAAGATCACCCTTCGCTACAAGGACATTAACCAAAATTCTACATTTAAAATTAATTTCTAATTCCTAGCACTCACTCTGAGAGGCCGAAGTGGGTGGATTGCCTGAGCTCACAGGTTTGAGACCAGCGTGAGTCAGAGAGGGACCGCGTCTCCAAAAAAAAAAAAAATAGCCAGTCATTGTGGTGGGCGCCTGTAGTCCCAGCTACTTGGGAGACTGAAGCAAGAAAATCAATCACTTCAGCCCAAGAGTTTAAGGTTGCTATGAGCTATGATGCCACAGCACTCTACTGAGGGTGAAAAAGTAAGACTCTGTCTCAAAAAAAAATAATTTCTGATATGGATTTAGGTACAGTAATTGACTTTTAGGCATGTGTTTTAAGGTCACTATTCACACATTTAAGCTTCAGAGGAAATTCTTTCTGATTATTCAATAGAAAACACTAAAATCAAATTTCTTTCTTTCTTTTTTTTGAGACAGAGTCTCAAGCTGTCACCCTGGATAGAGTGCCGTGGCATCACAGCTCACAGCAACCTCCAATTCCTGGGCTCAAGTGAGTCTCTTGCCTCTCCCAAGTAACTGGGACTACAGGCGCCCGCCACAACGCCCGGCCATTTTTTGGTTGCAGCCGTCATTGTTGTTTGGCGGGCCCGGGCTGGATTCGAACCTGCCAGCTCAGGTGTACGTGGCTAGCACCTTAGCCCATTGAGCCACAGGCTCCAAGCCTAAAATCAAATTTCTTAAAAGCAAAATCAGGGAAGTTTTGCTTTCTTTTAAGTCAAAGAAAGTATCGCCCACTTTTTCTTCTGCTTAGCACTGATAATACTAAATATTAAAAACACATACAAATTGTTTTTTCTTATCAGTAGAAAGCCTGTTCATTTCTTCTTTATCAGCTTTCATCTCCTCTTCATTATACTGGAAGTCACGAACGATGAATCTAAATTCAGGGAATAATACAAAATTGTTCATACTGTATACAAATGAACCAAAAAATTTTTAAAAATAATACAAAAAATAATATTCTTACTTGTTTTCCCTGGCTTTGTGTCGGAAGTCATCAACTGCCTTCCTAAACAAGGTGACATTACAAAGGTAACTGTCTTGGTCCTCTGAGAGAACACTATAGAAAGAACAGAAAAAGTCCATTTAAAGCTTTATACTTATTATGCCTTTTATATTAAGGGCAGAATTCAGAAACCAGAGGAAGAGAAGGAACAGTAGGGTATAAAATCACCTCAATGCCAGAGACACTCAATGTTTGTTATTATGCCTTAACATCCTGTTACATTTACTTTGTACTAGCCAACAAAATTAAACATTAACTCAAGTAAAGCATCCAAACCCTGGGAACCTTGCTTTTCAGTCTACACCAGTGCCAGGCTAGTCTGTTGCCAGTGTCTCCTTGCTAGGCAGTCTCTTCTCTTCAGGGACTCTAATTCTCTCTGCCTCTCTGCAGGCTAGTCTGGCTCGGCCTCTCTGCACAGCTAGCACCTCCACACCGCAGATCTTTCCTTTTCTCCCATCACATCCCTAAATCAAAAATGACAAACACAACCTCTAAATAAATGTGCTTTTATATGTATCTCGGGGCTGCCATTTAGGCAGTGAAGTCAGAACTTCCATTCAATCACAGCTCCATGGTTATCACTAGAAAGACCTTTCCAGACACAACTGGCAGGAAATTTTAACAGGCACATAAATTCATAATGCCATGGGGAAAAGTCCACTCCGTGGAAAGGCAAACTGCATAGCTCATGTATAGTATGGGGTCCTACTCTGGCTTTCAGAATTGACCTACAGCTTCTCACGTGTAGAATCCCTTAGCTGAGGTCTACAAGGCTGCACACTTACCTGTCCAATAGCAATGATCTTGGGGTGGGGGAATATTACTGATGGGTGGGGTCTCTTCAAATATCTAGTTTATGGTTTTTTAAACTAATTGGCACAAAAAACCAAAACTATACATATTTAATGCAGAGAATCTGAACACTGGACATATGCATATACTCATGAAACCACCACAATAAACATCCATCACTTACAAAAGGTTCCTTGTGAGCTTTAGTGTTTTTTGTATTCTTTTCTGTAAATCAATTCTGTCTTACCACTGAGGGGTAGAGGGTGGGGGGAAATAATGCAATGAAGAATAATAAAATACATGTATTTAACAATAAAAAGTAAAAATAAACAAAACAAAACAAAAAAAAACCCAAAAGGTTCATTGTGCTCTTTTGTTGTTTTTCTATTTTGTTTTCTAATGTTTAGTTTTTATTTATAGTGTGGTACTTCTAAAATCAGAAAAAACGGTTAACTTGAGAGAGGCCGGGCACAGTGGCACATGCCTATAATCCCAGTACTTTGGGAGACTGAGGTGGGAAGATCAACTCAGGCCAGCTCAAGACCAGCCTGGGGAATGAACACAGTAAGATTTCGACTCTATAAAAAAAACTGAAAATTAGCTGGGCATGGTGGTACATGCCTATAGTCCCAGCCAAGGGAAGCCAAGGCAGGAGGATTACTTGACCCCTTAAGTTGAATGCTGCAAAAAAAAAAAATGAGGGCGTGCTTATGGAATTCAAAGATACCTTATCAAGTTTTTTTAAAAAGCAAGTATAGTTCTTCCTAAAGCTAAGAACTGCCTGGTTAGCCGAGTAATCCAGAAAGCAACTGCAATGCTAAACCACAAAATGGCTTTAAGAACTGAACCGATCCTGGCTCCTGATCAGACACCCAGCAAAAGCCGCTGCCCTCACCTACGACCAGCAATGCCCTCTGGGAACACCGCTCACTGTTATAACTGACATTTAGAGAAAACTCAACTACTTCAAATTTGGAATATTTAAATCTTCTTTTAAATTTTTTCCTCTCAAAGCTATTAACCTTGGTTCTTCCTCCTAATGCCTACCAAACCTAAAAGGCGGCAGCTAGCCAGTGGGCAGAGATTGATAAAATTTTTTAATGATCTTTTGGTCTGCCAAAGATTGACTCAGTGCAGTCATGCATACGTTGGCTAAGATCAAAATATATCCAAATCTGACTTGACAAGCTCCTTCAGAGCCATTAACAATATATCCTACCACTATCATATTAATCTTTGAACTCACATACTTTGCTGTTTTGAAGGCCCTTTCAAAAGCAATTGATATTTGACATGGCCCTGTGTCAGTGGGGAGGGTATCTACAGGGTGTCCATGAACTTTGTGTGCAATTTAAAATAATTGACCTGTATTAAGCAGGTTTCTACCAATCTGTGTAAAGGCCTGGGACACAGCCAAGTCGGTTGGCTCACTCAAACTTAGTCTTGTTGGCTCGACGCCTGTGGCTCAACGGGCTAAGGCGCCAGCCACGTACACCTGAGCTGGCGGGTTCGAATCCAGCCCGGGGCCCGCCTAACAACAATAACCACTGCAACCAAAAAATGGCCGGGCGTTGTGGCGGGCGCCTGTGGTCCCAGCTACTTGGGAGGCAGAGGCAGGAGACTCGCTTGAGCCCAGGAATTGGAGGTTGCTGTGAGCTGTGATGCCACGGCACTCTATCCAGTGTGACGGCTTGAGGCTCTGTCTCAAAAAAATAAAATAAAATAAAATAAAAACAAACTTAGTCTTGTTTTATGAATAGATCCTACTTGTACTACCTTATTAAGAAAAAAATAAATAGGGCAGCACCTGTGGCTCAGTGGGTAGGGCAGCAGCCCCATATACCGAGGGTGGCAGGTTCAAACCCGGGCCCAGCCAAACTGCAACAAAAAATAGCCTGGCGTTGTGGTAGGCACCTATGGTCCCAGCTACTCCAGAGGCTGAGGCAAGAGAATCACCTGAGCCCAGGAGTTGGAGGTTGTTGTGAGCTGTGACGTCATAGCACTCTACTGAGGACAATGAAGTGAGACTCCTTGTCTCCAAAAAAATAATAATAATAATAAAATAAATAAATAAATAAATAAAAGCTACTTGCTTTTCCTCCTTCTTCCCAGGAAAGATATTTCTAAAAAATAAATCATGAGTCCTTACTATAATAGACTTTTAGTCATTTAACAAGTACTGACATTCTATAATGTGCCAAACTACTGCTAAATACTAGGAACAAAACTATTAAGACATTGTTCTCTGATCTCAAAGAATGAGTGTAGAGGATGTATAAACAGGTAACTATGGCTGGGCGTGGTAGCTCACACCTATAATCCTAGCACTTTGGGAGGCTGAGGTGGTGGATTGCCTGAGCTCAGGACTTCAAGACCAGCCTGAGCCAGAGCGAGACCCTGTTTCTAAAAATAGCCGGGCACTGTAGGGAGCACCTGTACATCCAGCTACTTAGGAGGCTGAGGCAAGAGAATCACTTGAGCTCAAAAGCTTGAAGTTGCTGTGAGCTATGACGCCACAGCACTCTACCAAGGGAGACTGAGACTCTGTCTCAATAAACAAACAAACACTGCAGAGTTATAAAAGCTATAATAGAAGATAATTGTGATACACTGGCAGATGAGGAACTTTATCTGAGGTCATTCAAAAGAGTTGCACAAAAGAAGTGATGCCAAGTAGAGTTTAAAGGATAAGCAAAACAAGCCAGGCACTGTGGCTCGAGACTGTAGTCTTAGCACTCTGGGAGAAACACTTGAGGTCAGAAGTTCAAAACCAGTCTAAGCAAGAGCAACCAAACCTCTAGAATAAATAGAAAAATTAGCCAGGCATGTGGCAGGCATCTGTAGTCCCAGCTACTCAGGAGACTAAGAGAGGAAAACCACTACGGCCCAGGAGTTTGATATTATGAGCTATGATGATACCACCGCATGTAAGCCAGGAAGACAAAGACTTTGTCTCAAAAAACAAAACAAACAAATAAACAAAACCTAAAAGAGAAAAGAACATACCAGGTAGAACCCTACATGCATCTGAGGTTCAGCTGACAGACAGGGTACTACGAGGTGTGTGTGTATGTGTGTGTGTGCACGCTAAGGGAGGCAGCAAAGTGAGGAGGAACATCAGGGTTTTAAGCAGGGCAGTAACCAGCAGATCTGTATGTCACAGAGATTAAACTAGCAGCAATGTGTGTGGAGGACTGATGAAAGGAAAATAATGAGGAAAGAAACCAACCAGCTGAGCTAAAGGCAACTACAATGGTCCCGGTAAGAGATGCTAGGGGTCCCACACACCTGCTAGGGGCAGCAGCAGTAGGTATGTGGCTGGGAGGAGCAAGTGTAAAGTAGATTTAACTATACAAAATTGTGGATACTGGACTGTTTTTCATCCACAAAAGTGATTTCATATGGTTCAACCAAATACTATTGAAGGGAGAAATAGTGCAATTGATTAGATTGGGAAAAGGGGAGGGAGAAGAGTCCAAAAAGACTGTCTACCACACCTCTGATCTGGATCACTAGATAGATTTTGCTGTCATATACCACAAGGAAACCAGAGAGTTTTCAGTCTGAGATTGGGGTGATAATTTTGGTTACCTCACGAATATCACGTGGAGTAGTCCAGTATGAACTTGCATATGAGTCTGAAGCTGGGGTTAAGGCAGACTACAGATAGAGATTTAGCAGTCCTAATACTAGAAGTGAGCTTAGAGAGATGGGTGTGGTTTTAACAGCACTGACAGATCAGAGTGTGTGCCCATGAGACAGAACAGCTTAACTGTGGAGTGGCCAATATTCAGGGCTACCAGAGTCTCTTTAACACACTCAAGCAGTTTAGGCATAGAAGCCAGGAGATTGCACGTAGATTAATCTGGAGTATGAGTTTACAGAAGGTCATGGAGGCCAGAGCTGATGGCGCTGGCAAGACATTGGCTGCAGTGATGACTAGAGAGACCAGGCTCAGCAGGACAGGATGCATGAGTGGAGAAAATTAACAAAGTCAATGCAAACAAAAGACTGGGGGACTGGAGATGTGAGCAAGGTCAAAGGCAGGTTCAGTGAAAGTGAGAAAGTTGGGCTCGACGCCTGTGGCTCAACGGGCTAAGGCGCCAGCCACGTACACCTGAGCTGGCGGGTTCGAATCCAGCCCGGGCCCGCCAAACAACAATGACGGCTGCAACCAAAAAATGGCCGGGCGTTGTGGAGGGCACCTGTGGTCCCAGC
>CAUYRH010124667.1:0-57078 GCA_963574655.1 Perodicticus potto | reverse complement strand
CAGGAAGCTCTGTCCTCAGAGCTTCTAGCTTCCAGCTCTTGGATCTGACTGTCAGTCCCAGGGTGGCCTGGGCTGGGAAAAGCAGCCTGGCAGGGCTGACACTCCCCAGCTCTGAACACACATGCCAGCTCCTCTCTGAAGTGACTCTCCTGTTTGGAACAGCAAAATTTTTTTTCTCTTTTTGGTGGTGGTTAAAAGGAACACAAAACATTTAAATAAAACTTTCCAAATGTTTCTGAGGACAGAACTGAGTCTTTGTAGTCAGTGAGAAAAAGACTGAAATAAACTTATTTCTGTGGGAAGAACTGGCCTCAGGACCAGGGTACAGGTGGGTCGGGCAGGGTGCCAGGAGCCTCAGGACAAATTGCTTTTGCTGTGCCTCAGTTTTCTTATCCATGACATGGGAGACAGCCCCCTTATGGTTGACCATGAGGATTAGAGTAGTGCCTCTGTGTCCCAAAACCACAGCCAGGAGGACTTCAGGGGCCCAGTGGCACCCACAAATAGCGCTATAATAGGATAGCCTGGCCGGTTTCATTCATTGAACAAATACTAAGCACTGAATACAGCTTGGCACTGTATTCATTTTGAATAATTTAATCGTGAACAAGACAGACATGCTCCTTGCCCTCACAGAGCATCAGTCTGGCTTAACAATTGTGATCTTCCCATCTCTGATATTCACACATGGGTACTGGGCTTAGGACTGCACTTGACATTGGGAGTATATGGAGTCTGCTCCTCTTGCCTCATTGGAATGAAAATCTCGATAAAGATAATAATCATAGCAATTAACATGATCATTTAAGATATGCCAAGCTGTGTGCCTAATGCTTTACATGTTTAATTGCATTGAATCACCATTAGGATGTAGGTCCCCATCCCCCACGTAGATCAGGACACCACGGGTGCAGGAGGTTATGTGATTGACCAAGACCCCCCTACCTGTGGAGCTGAGGTTTGAATCCAGGTCTGTCCTATTTTCCGAAGCTTCTGTACTTTATGTGACATCTGTGTTTATAATGTGTTTCCAACCTTGTGCCAACCACGTGCCTAGGCAGACAAGAGTGATGGCTCATAGTTGACTATAAACTCAGAAAGATGAGAAACCGTATGTCAGAAGTGGACATCCTTCAGGACTGAAAATGCAAACAGAGCAGTCTCTGAGCTTCCTAGCAGTCCTGGCAAAAAGGGAAGCCCAATCAAGCTGATGTGGGGATAACAATGAAACTATATGCATACATCGTGGGCAAGGCAAAGAGATACCTCATCTTGAACCATTTGGCACAGTGTTTTTAGGCATTATTCTCATATCACCTTCACAATTTTTGCCTTACCTCTGTACTATTAGTTCCTAAACACTGCTTTAAATTCACATTTAAGCTGTCAGATTACTAAAGTCTCCCCACCTGAAATCAACTTCAATGTGTCGGAGTATATAAACCATACTTGTATCATAGGTTGGGTTTCTCCAGAGGGAGACCCTGGGTCAGGAATTTGAACACAGGTAGTTTGTTGGTAAGAGAAACCCCAAAAGCACCAGTCAGGGGTTGAGAAAGCGAGCTGGGAAAAGGAAGGAAGTTTAGAAAGGGTGTGCTATTAAATGGGTTGCCATTGTGGGCAACCAGGGCTCCATCCCACAAAGGACACCTGAGAGGCAGTGTAGGAGATGCAGTTCAGAGATCCCCCGCACAGGGGGTGAGGGAGCCCACGTGGTCATTCTTCCACTGGCATCCCGCCTTGGCTAAGGGCCGCTCCTGCAGAAGTTAACACGGGCACTTCCAACTTGCCCCTTGAAGGCTGAGAGAAAGTCCCAGACAAGGTGCTGGGACATCAAAGACTTAAAAGACACAGACCAATAGCATCTGTTAGATGCTGGGATACACCAGTGGGGCTAGAAGCCATGACTCTGAAGGCAGAAAGATGGGGGTCTGCATCTCTTTTCTGTCACTTTCTCGGTTCTATAAACTTGGCCAAGGTATTCAACTTCTCTGATGTCCTGTGCCCAGCACAGTGACTACCACATAGTGAACACTGAGGACCCCATTAGGAGCAAGGAGCTCTTCCTACCTGGACTTGGCTGTGGGGTGATGGGTCCTCTAAGAACCTAACATTGACATTGCCCAGGTGCCCACTGCTCTGGTGGCTTCCCCATACCTCCTTCACCCAGGTGGGGTCCTGGCTCACTCATTACCCTGTATTTTAACTGTTGTGGAATTTGAGTCCTAATCTGAGCCGGGGGTCCAAGCAGAGGTTCCAGTTCCACTTACGTCTGGTTCCCACAACCACAGACCTAGATGCCAAGGACGATAGTAGAAGGGTCTTCACTGCTCTCAGATGCTTTCTGGAGGAAAGAACAAAGGTGCACCTATAAGTCCTCTTCCATTCACTAAGCTAACTCTGTCTTCTATTAAAGATAAATCTAGAAACCTCCATAACCTTGACATAGGAAGAATTTATTTCTATCTCCAACATCAGGTGGTGCCCCTGCTCTGGTGGCTGGGACCCAGGCTCTCTCCACCTTGTGGCTCCACATTCTGGATATCCTTTCTGTCTGATCAGCGCCTTGGTGGGGGGAACGAGCACACTGGCTTTTCAACCATGTCTTCCTGGAAGTGACACACATCACTTCCCCTCATAGTCCTATGGTCCCACCTAGATGCAAAGGAAGCTGGGAAATGTAAACTTTGATGGGCCGCTGCACCCACCAACATCGCCACCGTATGGTCGCAACCTTGGTATGGCTGACATTTGGGGCCAGATGAATCTTCACTGTGGGGGTTGTCCTATGCCACGCAGGGTCTCTGGCAGCATCCCTTGCCTCCACTCACTAGATTTCTGGAGGCAAAATCATTCCCTTGTTCCAGTTGAGGACTCTGTTCTGCAGTTAGGAAGGGGCCTGGGAAACCCCAGGTAGTCAGCTTGACACATGCTCAGACCCCCTCCAGCTCTCACACTCCCCGCACATGGCCGAGCACCTTCGCTGTGTTCTAAAACGTTGGAAAATAGCCCGTAAGATCTGGGTTTCTGGCTTTTTTGAAAAACGGAGAGATCGGGCAGCACCTGTGGCTCAGCGAGTAGGGCGCCGGCCCCATATACCGAGGGCGGCGGGTTCAAAGCCGGCCCCGGCCGAACTGCTGTGGCGGGCGCCTGTAGTTCCAGCTAGTTGGGAGGCTGAGGCAAGAGAATCACCTAAGCCCAAGAGCTGGAGGTTGCTGTGAGCTGTGACTCCACGGCACTCTACCGAGGGCGATAGAGTAAGACTCTGTCTCTACAAAAAAAAAAAAAAGAAAAGAAAAGAAAAATTGAGAGATCAGGCTAGCGGCAGACCCCAGATTTCGGAAGGGCAAAGGTCACTTGGAGCTGAGCGAGGACCCCAGAAGGGGGGTGGTTCCCCCGTGTCACAGTCCCCAGCATGCCCTGTCTCCTGACATAAGCCCCTTCAGACACATGTTACCTGTCTGGTCACGGTGGAGACTGAGCCTGTGGCCCTTGCCTTATAAAGTGCCTTGTGCAGGCTTGGGGGACAGAGTGTGGGCAAGCCCAAGGCTCTGTCTTCAAGCTCATATCTCATCACAGAGACTTCCAGAGATAGCTTCAGTGTGGAGGAACGAGGAGCTATAGGGGCTAGAAGGAGGGCCCTAACCAGCTTGGGTCACAAGGGTACAGAGGGCTGTGAACAAGCTGAGGCTTAACCTGAGGAGGAGGACCCAGGGCATGGGGAAGAGGAAGTCTGGCAGGAAACGTTGTGTGGAGAAATGGGCAGGAGAAGCTGGGGGTTGACCTAAAGAACTAGCAAGCCACGGAAGGCTCTGGACCTGAGGGAGTAAGCATGATGTGTGAAAGACTGTCCTGTCAGTTTCAAGGGTACTTGAAGAACTGGGTGCCCAGGGAGCAGCATGGAGGCTGCTGTAATAGGGAAGATGAGCTGGGGAGGATGAGCTGGGGACATGGACATGGAGAAGGGACTAAGCCCCAAATACAGCCCCGGGAGCCCAGCTCCTGCTTGTTAAGAAGGAAGCCAGGCCAGCGGGTCAGCAAAGTGAGTGCTGAGATCGAAGGAGACTGCAGGATGCCTACCACGTGCCCCATGTCCTGTGAAATGTCGAAGACTTGGCAGTGAAGTTGTCACCTTGGGGGTACATTTTCCACACGCCCCCATCATCTCATGAGGTGGGCGGTATCATTCCCCATTTCATAGATGGGAAAGTTGAGGTTCTGCGAGGCACAGTGACCTGCTCCGGGATCCTGGGCTTCCAGGTGACAGCTGGAAGCTGGACTCAAGTCCACTTGCCTCCCAGTCCATGTTCTCTCCCTTGCCTCTGGGGTGCTAACATCTCCAAGGAAAACAACCCCAGCTCCATCGGCCACAGAATCCTGGGCTCCCTCAGCACCCCAGAAGCCCAGAAGCCAAGGTGGGGGGTGGTGGTGAGACAGCAGCAGCATTTATAATTAGCCTCTGGCTACACTGGAGACCTCCCACCAGGATCCAGCCCCAGCTATCTGGGAGGTGGGGGGGAGATTAAGTTCTCAAAAGAGGATTTGGGCTCTCACGTTCCTGGGTGGCTTCTACTGGGCCTCATCAGGACTCTGCCCTGATCATGGCGCCAGGCCATTTTCTGGCTCCTCTACAGTCTGGGCGCACTTTGGATTAGGGACACGCGTGCGTCACCAGCTAAGTGGGAGCAGGCTGGTCTGGGTCCCCAGTCCCACCTTCCTCCTCCCAGTTGGAACCAAGGCTTAGAATCCTCAAGGTGGTAAGAACATCACTGCAGGCACAATAGCAGACGTGCCTATGGTGCTCCCTGAGCGCCAGGCACTGTTCCTGCGTGCCTCACGGCACACGTTCACTCATCTGCCTCTCAGCCACACTGGGCAGGTACTGTCATTATCCCCATTTTATAGATGAAGAAACAGAAGCAGAAAGAAATCTGGTAACTTCTCAGAAGTCATGCCAAGAACAAGGGCTGCAGCCAGGACTCAAACCAAGCAGGATGGCTCCCGGTGCGACGTCCATCACACCACTGTGCTCTCTGGTGTCGGGCAGGGCCAGACCTCAGGCCAGGCTTTCCCCAGGCAGTGCCTCAGGGGAGTTGCGTCTCTTGGAGCCTCAGTTTCTCCTCCTGTGATGAGCAGGAGGGCTCATGTCTGCGGGTGGGTCACTAACCACCTCTGGCCATGCAGTCGGGGCCCTCTCTGGTTGTGGCACCCCCATGGTGGAGTCTGCCACCCTCATCTATGGATGCTTGATCTTAAGCCTCCCACCTGCTGTAGTGGGGAGGGTTTCCCAGCCGTTAGTGGGGAGGAGCAAAAAGGAGGGAGGAAGAAGGTGACTCTGCAAAAGTTGGGGTGGGGGTAGTGGCAGCTTGGGATCCTGTCTTCTTGGCCTATAAATGGAGGTGGCCCTCAAGTGGCTCCCAGCATCAGAAATCACTTTCCTGCATCAACCTGGTTGGAGAAATGGCAGTGATGGGGCTGAGCCCAGGGACAGCAAGCTGGGCCTGGGGAGAGGAGGGTCTTGGCGGCAGGGTCTGGAGGAGTGTGAGATTTGAGCATTTACCCTCTTTGCCTCCCAGAGCCCTAGGCCGAGGTCTGAGCAGCTGCTCCCTGTTCTCAGGGCACAAGCAGGTGCCATCCTGATACCCACCCTTGAGAAGAGTTGTGGTGCCAGATGGGCCATTTGTCTGCCCTGAGCCCTCTTCTCTCAAAGGTGTCTCCTGGGGCACAGGCCTCTTTCCACAGACTCCCAGATGAAGCTCAGGCTGAAACAGGCTTCTACCCTCCAGAGAAGGAAGGCAGCCCAGAAAGGGTCAGATGATGAACGGAAGTCACACAGAATGGACAGAGGAGCCTAGATTCAACCTCCAGCAAAGGGTTCCCATGGCCTCCTGGCCCTGGCTCAGCTGTGCCATGGGACCTTGGTTGCTGGTGAGAAGGAGGGACTCACAGGTGCCCAGTGCCTGCCTCACTCTGTCCCCAACCCTGACTCCCCCTACTATCTAACAACAATGGCACTGGCCCATATTATATAGAAGAAAACCAAGTTCCAGAGAGTGACAGGGGTGTGCTGCTCCAGCTGTGACAGGTCAGGCCTGTCTAAGGAGGTGGCATTTGAATTGAGACCCAGCTAGTAAGACAGCAACTTTACAAAGACCTGGAGGGAAGATTGTTCCAAGTAGGGACTAAAGCAAGTGCAAAGCCCCTGGGGCAGGAATGAGGGATAGAAAGAAGGTGACATGGCTGGAGCCAGAGAACAGAGGGACAGAGGTGGGATGGGGTAGGAAGGACGTGCAGGAGCTGCAGTACTCTGTGCACGTAGGAGCCTGCATTTTCTTCTGGAAGTGGAGGGGAAGCTGCTAGAGGGTTAGAAGGAGGGGAGAGATGTGAAGGGCTTGCACTTTGGAAAGATTGCTCTGGCTGCTGGGCAGGGGAGGTCCCGGGAGTGCCAGGGACAGATGCCGAAGTACAGTCTGGAGGCCTTTCTGCTGTCCTGGTTGGAGGTGGTGGCAGCCAGGAGCAGGCTGTGGTTGTGGTGGCAGGAAGAAGCTGGACCCCAGACGTGCTGGGAGTTAATGCCAGCAGGGCTTGCTGGTGGACTGCATGCAGGGAGTGGAGGAAACGGCAGAATTGGGCTGAGCATCTGGGTAGATGGAGGTGCCACCATGGCTGTGGGGGACCAGATTTGGGGAGAAAGTCGAGAGTTGGGTCATGTTTAGCTGGAGATTCCCACTGGTCTTCAGAGTGGAGATGAGGGGGAAGAAACAGAGTCTGGAGTTCAGCAGAGGAGTGCAGGTTGAAGACGAGGGTGGTTAGGATGGTATTTAAAGCTATGAGGCAGAGACAGTGAGACAGCCAGTGGCCAGGATTTGAACTGGGATCTATTAGATTCATTTCCATAGCAGCAAGCCTTCACCTCTGAGAACTGGGCACAGAGAAGGCAAGGAAGGGTTAGGACAGGAGACGGCTCTGAGAAAGAATTTGGGAACAACTGAGCTTCCAGCCTGGGCTGCCCATGCCTCCACCTGCAGCCTGACCAGCTGGAGGAGCCCTGATTAAGCAGGAAGTCCTGTCTCCTGCCCATTGTACAGATGGAGAAACTGAGATCCAGATGAGGGCAGGGCTAGGGTCTAGGTCTCCTGCCTGCCAACCATAACTTTTCCACCAGCCTCTAAGGTGGGCTCCTGTCTGTGCCAACTCATGGTTGGGTTGAAACCATCCAACTGTGACATTCCTGAAGGGGTGTGACTTTCTTAAGGTCCTCAGATGGAGCTAGGGCCTGAGGTCTTCCATTCTGGCCACCCCAAAAGTGCATGTTTGCCCCATGCCTGCTGCTGCCCTTTGTCTGACTCATCCCAAGACTTCAGGACCCCTCTGGGTCCCTGGAAGGGTGGCCTTGATCCTGGCTCTGGTCATGGTTCCTGCCCCGTGGCCAGGACCAAGCCCCCCTGGCCCCTGCCCAGACCACCCAGCGCCAGGGCTTGGCGGAGCCCGGTGGGGCTGGCGGGTAGTGCTCCCAGGCTGGCCAGCCGCGGTCTGGCTCCGCCTGAGGGGCTGTGGCCTGGGAACCACTTGCTGTCTCCTCGGGGAAGCAGCTGGGATTTCCAGAACAAACAGGGAAACCACAGGTTCCCCCACCAGAGGAGGGGAGCTACCTCTAGCCTCACCCACTGACACCCCACTCTCTAGGCTGGGCTCCCCACTTCTGGGCGGACAGAATGGGGGACCAGTGATCAGTCCAATAGTCCCTACCTCTCAGAGCTGTGGAAAGATGACACTAAGTCCCCTGGAGGGAAACAGCCCTGCACGAAGCAGGTCCTCATGAGACATCAGTCCTGGACCCATCCCTTGGTGGGAGCCAGAACAATCCTGGGGGTGGAGGGGTCCTGGGCCTGGCAGGGCAGGCCAGGACAACCTCGCTGATTCAGACCAGCTGGGGGATGGGGCACATGTGACTCCACTAAAAGCCGCAATTAGAGCCCAATTTAAAGAAACGCTGTGTTAGTTCTTCCCCAGGCAGATGTGATTATAGGCTCAGAGCTAAACCGTTACTAACAGGATGACACAAGGAGAGGCCCCTTCCAGGGCATGGCGGGACTCCGGCCCAGCCCCTGGCTGCACAGCTGGGAAACCAAGGCCTGGATCTGGAGGAGCAGGCTCCAGATCACTCCGCAGGTGAGGAGGGCGAGGCCCAAAGCTCCTTCCCCACCACTTACTTTCGCTGAAGGCTCTGGTGCTGCATCAGAAGCCAAAGGCACCCTGAAGGAGCCAGCATCCCTTGGAAGGGAGGACTTGGGTCTGAGGTGGCTAAAGCCCCTAGAGGAAGTGGCCTCAGCATGACACTGGCTACGGAGCTGGCCAGCTGCTCCCTGCCCAACCCACAGGGGCCATGAAGTGATAATAATAATAATAATAATAATGACAGCAGTGGCCAGTGTGGGCCAACCATCACAGGAGTCCTTACAACAACCCTCCCAGGGGGCTGCTAGTGTTGTCCTTACTATAAGGATGGGGAAACTGAGGCTCCAGATGGTCCATACCTTGCCCAAGGTTGCATTGGGAGCCAGAGGCATGCTGGCATTGGAAAAGGTGTGCCTCTGTTGGGACCGAACCAACTGCTGAGATCCTTTACCACAAGGCCTGGGTGGGGGACGCAGGGGTCATCTCAGTGAATGGTGATGAGTGAGCAAGCAAGTGAATGAATGAACAAATGAATAAAAGGCCGATCTAATGGACTCTGTCCTGGGGGAAGCAGGAAAGGGCCATAGTCCTCTCTAGTTGCCCTCCTCCATCAGACTGGGATGGCTGTGACGCTGCCATCAGACTGGTCCACGCAATCCACTATTCCGGAGAAATCTCTCCCCTCACTCTTAAGGCCCCCCCTGTGTAGTGACATCCAGTTAAACTTGATTCTCATATAAACAAAGAATAATATTTTAGTGTAAATATGTCCCAAATATTGCATGAGGTATATTTAAACTAAAAATTCTTCCTTGTTTATCTGAAATTCAAATTTAACTGGGCACCTTGGGTTTCTATTTGCTAAATCTGGCAACACTACCCCTGGAGCTCATTCCTCCCACTGGCACCTGGCCTGGTCAGATGGGTCAGGTCGTGTCTGGACACGGTCCCTGCCTGCCCAGTGTTAGCTCCTGTCAGCCCCCGAGACTGCTGCCCCCCCCCGGGAGCCCCACCTGCAATCCAGCGGCCAGGTGGGCACTGGCGCCCAGCACCTGCGTGCACAGCACAGCCTATGGGCTGGCAGGAATGCTGTGTCTGCTTAATGGGCTGAGAGAGAGGAACAGAGCTCCAGCTGCAGAGGGAACCACAAGCATAAGAGGCAGAGGCCAGGTGCGGTGGCTCACACCAGTAATCCCAGCACTCCGGGAGGCCAAAAGGGGCAGATTGCTTGAGCTCAGGAGTTTGAGACGAGCCTGAGCAAGAGCAAGACCTTGTCTCTACTAAAAATAGGAAAACTGAGGCAAGAGGATTGCTCAAGTCCAAGCGTTTGAGGTTGTTGTGAGCTATGATGCCATAGCACTCTACCCAGGGCGACAGAGTCTCACTCTGTCGACAGACGATAAAAACCAGAGGCAAAGACACGGAGATAAAAAAAGGGACACAGGGACCAAGCAGATGGAAAGAGAAGGGGAGAGAGCTAGGATGGGCAGAGACAAAGAGCCTAAGGCCCCTTGCCCAGAGTTGCTTTGGGGCACCAGTGTAGTGGTCACAAGGTCTTGGAAACACATTGGGGTTCTCCTGCATGGAGTGGGGTGGATGGGTGGCTGGGCCCCGAGCCCTAATGCTGAGTCCCAGGCTAGGTGGCTCTGGGAGGCAGCTGGGGGTCTCTACTGCTAGTGAACGGGCGGAGGTCCATTCGGAGCCCACTCCAGCCCCTCTACTCTCCCCTCACCCTGCCTCCCATGGGCAAACACAGGGACATTCACGGCTTCCCAGAAGGGCCTATGGGGCAGCCAGAGTGGCTTTAAAATTAGCTTCACTAACCAGATCTGGTTATTTCAGGAGGCTTCGTCCCGGGCTGTCCCCTTGGCAGGGCAGAAGTAGGGAAGGAGGGAGGGACCTCCACATTCCAGGGTCCCTGGCTGAGCACCCCTGTGGCCTGAGCAGCAGAGAACGTCCAGGTCCCAGTCCCCTGGCACCGGGCCAGTCTAGGCCTGCGGCTGTCTCTTTGGCAAAGTTGCCTCAGGGTTGGCCATGGATGTCCAGGGACACCCCAGCTGGGGGGAGGAGAGGACTTTCATGTTGGGCACCACAAGTTCTGTGCCCAGCACTGTGCAAGGTACCTTAGAGCCCATGGCAGCCTCTTCACATTAGTATGTGGGGGCCCTGCTCTCTCTCACTTTACAGGTGAGGAAACTGAGACACGGAGAGCCAGGGAGCCCCCCTGCAAGGTAGGGGACACGGGGGATGTCTCATCAGCAGGCACCCGTCTCTCTGCGGGAGGCCTCTTTCCTCCTGTGTCTGGAGAAACCTCTGGCTGCTGTTTCCACCACCAGAGTTATTTCTAAGCAGAGTCCAGCGCTTCCTGGAGCCTGGTGCCCCCCGCCCAAGTCCTAATTCCAGCCTCGGGTCAGAGTGTCCCGGCTCGCCCTCCCTACCTCAGAACCCAGAGAGAGCACAGAGCTGGCATGGGCACAAGAGAAACAGCGCTGGACACTTTGATCACAGAGGCCGGATTCGTCCTCAGCCTCCCCTGGCCCCACCTTGGAGCCCAGAGGGGTGGGGCGGGTTGGGGCCCTGAGCTAAAACCCAGCCCTCCCCCTCCCACACACACCTGGCACAAGCTGGGCAGGGAGGGGACAAAGGCAGTTCTTGCCCACCAAGTGGCCGACGTGCCTTTGCCATGGCAGCCCCAGCTACTCTGTCTTAGCTCTGGGCCAGAGTGGGGGGGAGGGGAATGCATTGCTAGTTAAAGGGAGACAAGCGTAGGGGAGCTCGTTATGGGGGGTTGTCACTCCAGTAAAGCCTCATGTCCAGATTCCTGTGCTGCGACCAGCCTCAAGCAGGGTGTCATCCCCCCACTCAGCTGACCCCATGTCCTCTGCAGGTTTATTAATACGATCACTAGTAATGGCTGATTCCTCTTCTCATTGAGCGTCCTAGGGCTGCACCAAGAATTTGGTAAGGTATCCCCTCATTTAATCCTCATACCAAGGTGCCAGCCAGGTCAGGACTATTAGCATCCCTTCTTACTGCACAGATGGGGAAAATGAGTCCCAGAAAGCCAAAATGATGTGGCCAAAGTCACAGGGCCAGGAGATGAACAACTCAGAGTTGACTCCAAAGAAGCTCTTAACCTTGGTGCTGAATTGTGGCCGCTAGCTTTCCAGAGGTGGCATAAGAAGGGAGAGGACAGAAGCCCAGGCAGAGAGGACTGCAGGGCCTGGAGGGTTAGCGGGGAACCCACTGAGCCAGGCAGCCTAGAGCCAAACCCCAGTGGGTGGGGCCAGGGTTTGGGTATGAGGCACAGCCTCCCTGAGGATCATAGATGTGCCCTGTCAGGAAGAGCATGGCATAGTCCCCGGGGTGCCCTCAGCAGCATCCTGGGAAGGGAGTGGGGGCTGGAGGGGGCGCTGCTGTCAGGAACATGGCTAAGCCCACTAGGGACCAAGCTGGTGCCTGCTCCCAAGCCCAGTGTCCTCCAACCCACCCCCCAAATTAGCTCCGCCGGTGAGGTCCCGACCTAGAAGAGCGCCCCTCACTCCCTGACACCCAGGCTGCAAATGGAGCCTTGGGACTCCTGCAGCCCCAAGGCTTATCAGGCCTTCATCCACTCACACGTGCCTCCCAACACCTAGGCCTTCTCAGTGTCCTCCTGGCCAGCCTCTGTCCCCCACCGGCCCTCTGACCCTCTCCTCCCTCCACTGACACTGTCCCTACCAGCAACCGCCCTTCCACCTATGGATCCCCACTGCCCCGGCATAAAGCCCCAGAGCCCAGCATCTCTGGCCTCTTTCCTGTCTCCCTGTCCACTCTATTGTCACCTTCCTGCTGTTGGATACTGTTTGCCACCTTCCCAGCGCTCTGCCCCGACACCTCTGCATGTGCAGTTCCCTCCCCTAGAGTCATTCTCCCTAGGCCTCCCCTTAAACTGGGAGCAGTCTGGGAACTGCTCCAGGGACTCTTCCTCACACTTCCCTCCCCCAGGCCCTGTTCCTGCCCCTCTCCCCTGCCCTTTACTCAACTGTCCTACACTGTGAGCGCCTCTAGCTAGCCAGACTCATTTCATCTTCCCCGCCCCCATCGGGCCTGGTAAGTGATCCCTTGGCACCCCCTGGTGGCCATATAAGAGGATTCGCGTAATATGCCAAAGAAGAGAAGGAAGGGATCATTAAGTGAGCACCTACTGTGTGCTAGGTGTTTGATAGGCACCAGCTCACTACATCTTCATAACAAACCCTTGGGAGAAGTGCTAATGCTCATACTTTACAGACGTGAAACCTGAGGCTCAGAAAAGCCAGTAAGTTTCTCAGCACCACCCAGCTAATAAGAGGGTGCTGGGATGCAAAACTAGGTCTTTCTGACTCCACAGTCATGTTGCTTCCCCCCACCCACTGTGGGGAAGGAGAATGGGGTGGACCATGCCATGGGCAGTGGTCACAGAGCTTGCTCTCGGAATGCTGATGGGGACAGGCTTGTCCCCTGCCACCTTGGCACCACTGGGCACCTGTGTGGGGTCAATCTGGGCAAGGTTCACACAAAGCCAGGCCCAACTCTCGGTACAATAGTGATAAATAGAATTTATTTTGTACAACTGTTACCGACATACACATGGCCACAGGGGCTTCCAAAACGGGTGTTAGGGCCGGGAGGCTGGCCTTTGGTGTGGTGCCTAAAAAGTGTGGACAGATACACACAAGGACAGGGACTCCCAGCAGGCATGCCTGGCTGCCCCCTCCATGGCACTGGTGGGGGAGGAGGTAAGGCCTGCAACTCTAGGCCAGCTGAACCCCTCAGCCTGGAGTGCCCAGGAGCATGGGGTGACAAGGGTTAAGCTGGGAGCTGGCCAAGGAGTCAGATAGGTCCCTATTCCCCAGTGAGGGGTCACTTGTCTGTCACATATAGGCAGTGGACAGGGCATTGGCAGATCTGTGGTAGAGCTTGAGGGCCTGGGAGGGGCAATGGGTATAACCAGCTCCCTGTGCCCCTCAGCCCACCTAGGGCCCCAGGGACCTTGAGAAGCAGGGTAGGGTGATGGGAGGTCCCTGGGAAGACAATCCCCTCTTCTGGGACAGGGGCATGGAATCACAGTCTTCAGTGACCTCTGAAATATTCTTGTCCATTTGTAGCAGAAGTGTCCAGAGAGGCAGAGTGACTTGCCCGGAGTCACACGGTAGAATCCAAATCAGAAGCCAGGACACTCAAGGCTCCCAGCCCAGTGCTCACTCCCCCATACTTCACATGCTGCTGCCTCCATGGCAGGCTCTGTGCGCTGAGCTTTCTCAATTCCCTTCTCCCACCCTCCTCCCTGAGTCCAGAAGGACACTCAGGGGTTATGAAGGACCAGGGTGGGGGACAGCTAGGCCTGCAGGCCTACGCAACCAACCAATCCCTGCCCCAGCCCAGCCCCCCAGCCTGTGGGTGGGGATGATGCCAGCAACTTCCCCAATCTCAGGTCTGGATGACTCTGCCCTGCAGAGACAGCCCAGATGGGTGGGCCAAGGGGAGGTCTGGGAGGCAGGGGGCAGCCTGCAGGTTGGTGTTGGTCTTGGGGGCAGAGGTCCTGTCTGCCTGGACTTGACACAGCATCTTCACCTTATGATTCTGTGGCCTCATCTGCAGAGTAAAAGGAGACGGCCACCATGATGCAGGGCGACAGAAACCTGGGGGGAAGGGGGGCCCATTCTTCGGGCTCCAGGCTCTGGGTCTTTCCATCCCACTGGGAACCCCATAAATCTCTCCCTAGCCAGCCAGCACCAAACTCTGGGGAGAGGTGCCAATGCTCCTGCTTTACAGAAGTGAACACTGAGGCTCAGCTGGTGTGTTTCTCAATACCACCCAGCTCCCAACAAATCCTTCCACCGACACATGGGCAGAGGTCATGCAGCATTTACTACCCTCATTGCCTAGACAGTGGCCATGACCTGCCCAAGACATCTAGCAACTAAATGGCACAAGTCTCAAACCCAGGCACAGAGCTCTCACCCCAGAGAGGGGACAGAGGGACAGGGAGAAGTCAGCCCAACCCACACCCCGTCCCACCTCTCCCACCACATGAGCTAAGGGGCTGGGTCTGACCTGCTCAGTGTCACCTTCAGAGGGGGCAGCCTGGCTAAGAGCCCTGCAAAGACAGACCATGGCGGTGAGGTAGGTGTCGGGACAGATGGAGTCGGGGGCCAGGAGACACAGGTGAGAAGTCATCGGCTGTGCCCAGACTGGACAAGCTCCCCGTCCTGGTCCAGCCTCTATCCCTGTCTCCCCTCCCGTGGGGGGGGCCTCCCCGGCCAGCCCCCAGGTGGTGACACGTACCAGCTGGGGCATGTGCTGCTCAGACGCTTCCAGCTGGATCTTGATCTCGGGACACGCAGGGTCCCCCGACTTGCCGGCGTCTGGGTGGGGTGACCGAGAGGGGCCTGGGGAGGGGGGCAGGAGGGAGCCACCTCACTGGCCACGGGGAAGCACCAGGGAGATGGGGGCATGGGTGGACAGTTGGCACCAGTGCTCCCTAACCCTGCCAAGTCCCCCCAGAGGGAGCCCCACTCTTAACTCCCTTCCTTGCCACTCCCATTATCTTCCGAGACCCTTCCAGAAACCACTAGCACAATGTGCCCCACCACCCTAGGCTGGACAATCACCTCACTGCCCACCCCCCACCCCCAGTCAGGGGCAGTCTCATCACATACCCACCACATGGTCCCACTCCTTGTGCCCAACCCTGTCCCCTTCCTGCTCTGGAAGCTGCCCTGGCCTGGTACCTGGGGAGCTGCCCCCACTCGTGGTGCTGACACTGTCCTCCAGCCATGTGCTATAGATGAAGGAGTCCCGCTTGTGGGGTGTTCCTGAGGACGAGATGCTCTCCTAGGGATGGAGGAGGTGGGGAGAGCTCAGCCCATGGCACTGGCTGTCCCCAGCCCCCACCCTCAGCCCCTGCAAGGAGGATGGACCAGGGAGACCACAGGAAGACAGAGTGGGGGCAGGCTCAGGCCCAGGTACACACCACCCCCTCCCACTCATTCACTCAACAAACATTCATGGATATTGTCTGGGGCCAAAGCCATTGAGGTAAATCAGGCCTAGTCCCTGCCTTTGGGATCCCAAAGGCTAGGAGGCAAGACAAGCTAAGAGAAGACCATTGTAATCACAGACCCTGAGCCAAGCAGGGCCTGGCAAGGAATGGTGCCCACTACAGGTTGCTGAGTGAAGAATGATGGGACTGCTAAGGCACTTAGGCACCGTGAGTAGGTTAGGGTGGCTCCTAACCTACCCAGGGATGGAAAAATCAAAGAAGGCTTTCAGGAGGAGGTGTGTGAGACTGAGTTGAGGAGGGTTAGTAGGAGTCAGCCTGGCAAGGAGGGAAGGAAGAAACAGGAAGAGTGTTCCAGAGGAAATGGCCTGCGCAAAGCTCCAGAGGTGGAGTAGGCCTGGGAAATCGGGGGGTCTGCAAAGGAGCACAGAATGTCTGAAGTGGTGAGAGGGACCAAATCTCCAACAATCCCAGGGACCCGACTTCCTGTGGAGAGCACTGGGAGGGAGCAAGGGAGCATTAGTCTGTGCTGCTTTGGGGGCTGGGTCCCCTGATCACATCTCAGCCACACGCAGGCTCGCATTTCCACCCAGACCATCTCCAGAGACCAAAGAGCCCCCCTTCAGGCTCCTGTGGAGCCCTTGATCTCCTGGGCCCCTCACCAGGCCTGTGTCCTCCCCATCCACGCCCTCTGTCTCCTCCACCACGCTGGCGAAGCTGCTGGCACTGGATGAGGAGCGGGAGAAGTCCTTCAGCGCTTCTGCTCTGTGGGCTGCTGTCTCCACTCTGCCACAGACAGCGCTCCATTAGCCTGCACCCACCCTGAGCATCCCCTGGGCCAAGCCCTCACTCCCTTGCCCGCCCCCTAGCCTGTAGCCAACCAAGCACCTCTACAACCCCAATTCCAGTTCCTTAGGCCTCTGAGCCTCCCCAGACTCCCATGCAGCCTCCCCCCAGCCCCACTGTCCTTCCTAACACGTGATCTGACCCTGCTCCTTCCCTGCTCTAAACCCTCTCATGGCTCCCCACTATCCCAGAGGCAGCTGAATTCCCTTGGCTTACTGTTCAGTAACAGTAACAATGAACAATACTAATATCACTGAGTGCGCATTTACTGTTTACTCTGTGCCCAGTACCGTGCCGAGTGCCTTCACCTGCGTTACCTCATCACTATCATGATTAGACCCACCAGCCCTCAGGTGAGGAGAAACAGAGGCACAGGCAGGTGGGCACACAGCCCAGGGCACTGAGACACAGGTGAGACCAGGGCCGCAGGGCCTGGCAACACCACAGTCTCCTCTCTCACCTCGCTCAGTATTTCCACGCTCAGGTCCTTGATGTCTCCTGCCTGGAGTCTTAGCCCTTCTCTCAGATCCCAAAAAGCAAATTCATCTTTCAAAATTCAGCCAAGGACCCCAGTTCTGGGAGGCCCTCCTAGAATCCTTCTCCCAAGGTGGACATGACCCTCCCTACTCAGGGTCCTGCAGGCCCTGTGCCTCCCTGTCTCCCTTTCCTGACTCCATTCAACTGCCTGCCTCTGCAGCAGAGTCCAGCAGCACCAAGGTGGTCCCCAACTCTGTGCCTGCCCTGCCTCCAGCTCCTCCTCCACAAAGCAACCACAGTAAGATTTTGAAAGCATCGCTCTCTTAATTAAAATCTTCTGAGAGCTCCTTGTCACACTAAGGATAAAATTCGAAGCTCTTATACAGACTCCAAACCCATAAGCTAGTGCCTGCTCAGCTCCTGACCTCACTCCCACCATCACCCAGCACAATGTCACAATGTCTGGCCCTTCACTTGTTCGGCTCCAACTGCACACCACCCCTCTGTCAATCCCTCAAGTCTACCTTGGGGCTTTTGGACTTGCTGTGCTCCTTCTCTCCACCATGCCTGTCAATTCACCTGTTAGTCCCTTAGAGATGTCTTTCCTGAAGGCTCATCTAAAACATCACACACACTCCACACTGGCCTTCATTGCTTCCCTGTCCCCAGCTTTGGTTTTCTCCAATTATCACAATCCGGAAATGGCTCATAAAGTTGTTACACTGGACCTGTAGCTGTGAGGCAGGGACCAGGGGGGCACAGTGCACCAATGTATCCCAGAGCGTGGCCCGGGGCCCGGCAAACACAGAGTGCTCAGTGGGCATGAGTCAAGGAAGGACGGAGAGTGCCCAGGCTTCCCTGACACCTTGATGAGGCGGCAGCAAGGCTCCTGGGCATCCCTGGGCCAGGGGGTATAGAAAGGAGAAGTCTACCATTCCCAAGACCCTAAACCCTGTGTGGTCCAAACCCTAACCTGTTTTTGGTCGTGGGCATCTCTGGGGAGCTCTGAGTGGATGAGTTCTCTGATTTGGGCTCCTGTGAGACGTGCCCGCTGTCTGGGGTCTTCTGGCCAGCTGGAGGGCTCTCCCTGCAGGGCACACGGGGGCAGCGGGGAGATTTAGCACTTGGCCTGGCATCAGGGTAGAATGAGGCCCAGGTGGGGAGGTCATGGCACCTCCTGCCTCGAACCCACACATGCATCCTCAGAGGCCAACCCCAGAGCAGTCCTGTAGGCTCCCTGGCTTGCCTGGCCAATGACGGGGGAAGGCTTTGATGGAGCTATATGCAATAGACCAGGTTCCCTCCTGGTTGTGATAAGGAACCTGCTCAGGTATGCACAGCTAGGACATGATGGTACCAAGACCAAAACCCAGGACCCCAGCATCCTGACTCCTCAGCAGCAGTGAGGAATAGTCCCCAGTCCACTTCCTGAGCACTCCCAGAGCACCTGACCCTGCTTCACAGAGTCCTTGAGGCAGCCACATGTTGTTTGCTGTTCTTATCCCTATTCAGATTGGGACAGTGAGGCTCAGAGAAGTATAATGGCTTGCCCAAAATCACACAGCTCCAGAAAGGTGGAGACAGAGTTAACACCTGGAACTATCCTCTGTTCTCCAGGGGCAATAGCACTGGACCTTCCTACAGAGCTGGGGCAATGGGAGGAGTACAGGTGCTGGCTTGAACAGACAAGGCTCAAGTCCAAGTTCTGCCTCAAATCACACCTGTGACCTGGGCTAGCCCCTGACCCCTGTGACCTATAGCTTCTTGATCTGTAAGGTGCAGACCCTCAGGGAGCCAGTGGAACTGGGAAAGAGCTTTCCCTTAGCTGAGTGCTGGCCCTGGTGCCTGACATGCAGCAGGGTCTTGGCGACACTGCTGTCACTGTGGCAGGCAGAGGATGGGCAGGGGTCAGGGAAGGGACTGGAGGGCAGCACAGTGCTGTCTCTCCCACCTACCTCTTCTCTTGCACCTCCTGAATGTTCTCAATGCCAATGGCGCTGCTGCGGCGGGAGCCGAATGGGCCAGACTTCTTCCTTGTGGGGCTCTTCCCGGGGACAATTAGTGACTGTAGGGAGAGGCCCCAACTCAGTGCTACATGCCCTGGGAGTCCCATGCCCCCCACACCCTCCTTGGGGACCCTGCTGCCCCAGGCCCTGAAGCAGAGATGACCAGCAAGAAAGAACAAGAGAAAATGTCCATCTCCATAGACAGCTCCCACCCAGCAAGATCACAGGGCAGGTCTGACCCCAGGATCCAGGCCCAGGAGAACGGTGGGAGCCCAAGGGGGCTGGGCCGGGTAGAGGCTGAGTCCTCAGAATGGAGGCCTCCACCTGGGGGTTTCACGGGACCTGTAGCCTGAGGGTGGTGAAGCAACTCAAGCCCCTGCCCCATGCCAGGCCTGCCCCTCTCCAGAACCTCCACACCAACTGGGGAAAGCTCTAGCCCGGCAGCTGAAAGATCCCCCTTGTTTCCATACACACTGCGGTGGGAAGCCCCAGTGCAGGCGCCAGAAGCACGCCCCCAGCTTCTCTGGGGAGGCAGGAAGGTGGGTCCCAAGGAGGTAAGGAAGGGCAGGATTGCCTAGACCAGTTCATTGTGGGGAAGGGGAAGTCAGGGCAGGGGACAGGGATGGCGCTCCATGCAGACTGGCGATATTGGGGGACGTGCAGCTGGGCAGAGGGTCTTTGGGTACTGGATCCTGGTGGGAACTGGGCCAGGGTCCCAGTGGCTGGGGCTGGGGCGGGGCCAGTGCCAGGACACTGGCTGTGGCACAGGTCCCAGTCCCCACAGCAGGTGCTGAGTGCTACAGGAGCTGCTGCTACTTCATCCTGCACGCCCCTGGGCCTGTTCCGGGGAAGGGGGGTGGGTAACGTCCCCAATATGGCCTCCGTCCTGAGAGCGAGCAGAGAACAGCGCGTGCAGGCAGCCTCCAGAGCCGGTGGCCCCACGGACGACAACCTCTTCCACCGTTCCTATGCCTATGGCACTGCCCCGGCGTCCGAATCTACTTGCACTTTTCCCAGGAATAAGCAATGACTGGCAAGCAGCAGAGGGTGGGGCAGAGAAAGAAAGAGAAAAAGACAGACAGCCACACAGATAATAGAGGGGAAGACACAGAGAGGAGAGACAGAAAAGGTGGACAATAGACAGAGGGAAAAAAGAAAGAGAATGGTGTAGGAGTTAGGAAGCAGAGGGGGACAGAGGTGGGGAAGGGAAAGAGAAACACACGGAGAGACAGAAGGCAGAGTGGACATGGGGAGAGATGGACAAATAGCCACACAGAGACAGGGACATGAGAGAGAGAGAGAGGGAGTGGGAAAGAGCACACCAGGTGGGCAGAGAGGGAAATCCAGAGACACAGACAGAAATAAGAGACAGAGACAGGCCCAGGTGAGGGTCAGAGACAGATGCAAACAAAGGGAGGCAAAAAGAAAAATGCAGGAGTGAGAACAGCAGAAAGGGGAGGAGAGGAAACCAGGTGCCGGAGGGCAGAGAGGGGTCAAGAAAGAGAGGGATAGGAGGAAGGGAAGAAAAAACAAGGAAAGAGAAGAGAAGGGGGGAAAAAAAGAGGCAACATGGAGATAGGGAGAGTTGTGCAAAAACAAAAACAGAAATGGGTCTGGTTACTGCCATGGTGGGTGCTGCTGGCCTGGCCCTGTCCCTGGGGCCCCTCTGCGGCCACCCACAAGAGGCTGGGTCACTCCAGTGGGGAGGAAGGGAGTGGTTGGTAAATCTGGGTTGGGTGGAAGTTGGGCCTGCTCCTCTGATGATAATGGGCTTGGTGACTGCCAACTGGACTTGGGGACAGTAGAAGCCCCACCTTGCACCCCTGGCCAGGCCAGACCACGGGGCAGGGGTGAGGGTTCCCTCTTGCCACATGACATAGCCTCATAGCACTGAGTACAGAGATTGGCATGCAATAGACAGTCAGTAAAGGACGGATGAATGAATGAATTGGATGAATGGATGAGGAGCAGAGCGGTGACTGCAGTGTCCTGGGGTGGCCACAAGGCGGTGGACAGCGGCTATGCCCACAACTGCAGGCCTTATTCATCTCTGTGCCCAGCACTCCCCAAGTGTGAGCAGCAGAATCCCAGAGCCTAGACGACAGCCAGTGATCACACGGGAGGAGCTCACACAGCAGCCTGATTGCAGACACACAACAGGCAGCCACAACCAGAGAGATCCGGGCTGCCGCAGACACACAGTAGGAGGTGCTCACAAGGAAGTATCCACACAGCAGCTCACTTCCTGATACACAGTAGGTGTTCACCGATATATGGGGCTTAGCACACACTGTGTGCTCATACAGCAGTCCATTTCCTGACACACAGTAGGTTCTCACATAGCAGCCCAGGGCACAGCACATAGTAGGTGCATACAAAGTTGATGCCCACACAGCAGCCCAGGACCTGACACACAGTAGGTGCTCACAGGAACTCAGGCCCAGGCCCACAGTAGATGTTCACAGAGTGTACACCCACACAGCAGCCCCGGTTCTGAAATACAGGTGGTACCCACAGTCTG
Source organism: Perodicticus potto (assembly GCA_963574655.1). Classification (NCBI taxonomy): domain Eukaryota; kingdom Metazoa; phylum Chordata; class Mammalia; order Primates; family Lorisidae; genus Perodicticus; species Perodicticus potto. Next base: position 36,026 of record CAUYRH010124667.1, on the reverse strand, counting down.
ACACATAGCAGCTCTTCCCAGAAAATCAAAGCTTGACGGTAGGCGCCCACACAGCAGCCCAGGTCTCAGCACACAACGGATAGGAGGTTCTCAAGAAGGAATGTGACATAGAGGCTGCCCCAGAGGTATCCTACAGAAAGTCGCACCCCAAACATAGGGGCCAGAAGGGGGGTAGGGCCAAGGAGCTACAGAGGGGGCTGTAGGCTCTCAGTACCCCAGTATGCCCCCATGGAGAGCAATGGCTAGACTGAGCCCAGACCCCAGGATGGGCCATGGACAGCAGGGCAACAGAGAGAGGTGGGCCAGGCCTCAGGAGGCAGGGGAGAGCTGAGGGTCCCTGGGGGACGGGTAGGGGACTGTACAGAGGAGGGCACTCACTATTCCAGCGGCCTTGGCCAGGTCGGGGTTGTTGGGTGCAAAGCTCCCACTGTGGCTGGTGGACACGGTGCTGGGCTTCTTGTTGCTCAGCCCCATGGCATCCATGGACTGGCTACGGCTCCGGATGACTCGCTGGGAAGGGAAGGGAGGGGAGAAAGAGGCACAGGATTCATAAGGCCCCACTCTCTTGGGGAAACCCAGGAGCCCAGGCATTTGGTCCCTTCCCCATCAATGCCATTCTAGGTGACCCCAGGAAGTCTCTTCCCCTCATAAGGCCTCAGTTTCCTTATCTGCCACACGACAAGCAGGTACTCATGGAGCCTAAGAGTATTTGGGGCCTTGGCTTTGCTACTGACTTGCTGGGTGGCCTTGGGCAAGCCACTTCACCTCTCTGATCCTCCAAGCAACACGGGCTGCTATACCCTGAGTCTCCTCCTCATGTGGTTGTTATAAGGACTGCAGAAGATACTGGGTCATTAGCCAAAGTATGCACAGAGAGCCCTCCAGAAACCTAAATCTCTTTCCTGTTAAGGGTCTCTTAGGGCTTTCTTCTTCTTTCTTTCTTTCTTTTTTTTTTTTTGCAGTTTTTGGCTGGGGCTGGGTTTGAACCCACCACCTCCGGCATATGGGGCCGGTGCCCTAATCACTGAGCCATAGGCACCACCCAGGGCTTTCTTCTTTCTTTTCTTCCTTCCTTGCTTTTTTCAGACAAATCTATACCAAATGCTTGTTATGGGACCAAGTGCTTTGCAAGCATTCTGGCATTCAATCTGTCCTACAAGGTGGAGGACAGCATCGTGCCCATTTCACACATGATAAAACTGAGGCAGGGGTTAGCCTGGATCCCATATGATAACCCCCATGTCCTGAACCATAGACTCTGCTGCCTTGGAGAAATCATTTGACCGAATCTAGGTCCACCATCCAGTACCTACCCGATGTGGGACCTCACAGAGGATACCCCTGACCTCTGTTGACCCCACCTGCTCCCCGTCTCCAGGGGCAGGGCTCTCTCCAAGCCTCTTTCTCAAAGACAGTCTATTCACCTTAGTTCCATGGTCCCAGCACAGGCATGGGCAGCTGGGCTAATCCCCCTATGCAAACCCATAGCTCTATGTCTGTAACCTGCCCTGGCTTGGTGGAAGAGATGATGGCAAAGAAGCTACTGTGTAGGGCCTTGAAGCCTGAGTGAGTCCAGGCCCTGTGTAAGGAGAAAGAGTAAGTCCCCTTCCTCCTCTTCTCACCTGGACAACAGTTGGCAGGGTTTTGCACTTTGCTTTTTTTTTTTTTTTTTTGCAGTTTTTGGATGGGGCTGGGTTTGAACCCACCACCTCTGACATATGGGGCCAGCGCCCTATTCCTTTGAGCCACAGGCACTGCCCCTGCATTTTGCTTTTTTACTTATATTGCACTAACCTAACTGCTTCACAAACAGGGATAACTGTATGAGGTAAGCTTCCATCATCCTACTCAAAAGATAAGGACACTAAAGCTCAGAGAGTGCCCAGGATGGTCAGTGGCAGAGCTGGGATTTGAACTCAGAGTCTGTGATCTTAAAGCTAAGCTAAACTAGGAACAGTCAGGGTAGGTCACAAGCCAGGTCCCTCTCCAATGGTCACTCAGTTCACACACCCCTTCTGAAACCTCTATTTCTTTCCCTCAGTCAAGACAGAGGCCTCCTCTTTTCTTACCTGCCTGCCAACCAGGCAGCCACTACCCATTGCGCCAGGAGCAGAATTCCCAGGTAAATTCCCAAGCTTAGGCCCCACCTCCAACCACTAACTCCTCCCCAAGCCGCAGCCCTAACTTACACTCCCAGCCTCAAATTCTACCCAAGGCCCAGGTGACATCCCCAAGTCTAAGCACATCCTGAAGCCTAAATTCACCCCAAGCCATGCCCCAGCCCCCTCCCACGTGAACCGACTCTAGCCACACCCTGAGTCGACCATTAGCCCCACCCACACGAGCCGACTCTAGCCACACCTCCCACCCCATCCCGCATCCATTAGCCCCACCCCAGCCCCGCCCCCCGCACAAGCCAATTCTAGCCACACCCCCGGCCTGTGTACAGTAACCCCAGGCTCCACCACAGCCACAGCCCTTCCCCCACTAGGTAAACCTGGGGCCCTTCACCTTGAAAGACTCGAAGAAGCCGCCCCCACCGCCGCCATTCTCCATCTTGTCCTCATCGCCGCCCAGCCCCATCATGGACTGGCTGTGGATGTGCAGCTCCTCATAGAGCGTCTCCAGGAGGGCAGCTCGTGTCCGCTCCTGTGGGCCAGGCCAGGTAGTCTGGGGAGGCGCCAGTGAGCAGCCCCCACAGTTCGAATCCCGGCCGCCTTCTGAGTGAGGCCACCTGCTCTGGGTAAGCAGGGAGCGGGGACGACCCCTGCACCCGCTTTGCTCAGACCAGCGCAGATCAAGGGTCCCCTCACAGTTCCTTCCAGATGTGGGCTCACATTCCCATCTCCCATCCGCCTCCTCTCCAGGGTATCCTCTGGCAGCCTGCCCACCTCTGAGCCCCTCCTGGGCATTCCTCACTACCCCTGCAATGTCCCGACTCCCTCTTCCTGACCCAAGCCCTTCGCATCCACGAAACCATCCTCCCCGAGACAGCCCTCCCATGGCTAAGGGCCCACCCTCACCTCCAGTTTGGCAAACTTCTCTGCCTTGTAGCATGCATACTCAGCATTGATCAGTTTTGTCAGCAAAAATTCCTGGAACTCAGGCCCCTGGAAACCCCCATTGTGGAGGAAAGGAGAAAGGGGGATCAGATGAATACAGAAACAAGGGGCACAATCCCAATGGGTCAGGGGCTAGCAGTCCTGAACCAGGCCCTGGTGTGGCCTGGGGGTCACCCTCTTCACTCCTAGAAGAGCATCTCCCTGGGCTCAGCTCCCCAGGGCCCTGTGGCCTTCATGGCCATCCATCCCCCACAGATGGAAGGGTCCAGGTGGGGGTCTCCTACTACCTCTGTCTGGGGCAGCAGAATGTGCTGTGTATGGGGCTGAAGCCAAGGCTTGAAGTGTGGCTCCTGAGAGGTGAGAAGGATGTGTGCCCCCCTCCCCAGACATTTTAGAGGAAAGGAAGACTGGAACCATCAAAAACAAAATGGAAAGAGGAAAGGCTAGTCTGCTATAGAAAATGTAGCGACCTTGTTTAAAAAAAAAAAGCCACATTTTTTTTTTTTTTTTTTTTTTGTAGAGACAGAGACTCACTTTGTCACCCTTGGTAGAGTGCTGTGCAGTTACAGCTCACAGCAACTTCCAGCTTCTGGGCTTAGGTGATTCTCTTGCCTCAGCCTCCCGAGTAGCTGGGACTACAGGTGCCCGCCACAACGCCGGGCTATTTTCTGATGCAGTTTGGCCAGGGCTGGGTTTGAACCCACCACCTTTGGTATATGGGGCTGGCGCCCTACTCGCTGAGCCACAGGTGCCGCCCAAAAAGCCACATTTTTTAAGTGAACAGAAAAGCCAGGTCCCAGTTGCACAGTTGTGGGGGTGCTCAGCTATTCTGATATGCAGTCGGGCATCAGGACCTTGGAGGGTAGAAAGTGTGTACTCCCCTCGGGCCCCACCCATTTAGTCCTACTCTGCCCATGACCAGGGCTTGGGGGCTGCCTCTTACCTTCCTGAACACGGCAGGGTCTGGGAGGGGAGGCCCAAAGAAGGGCACGTCATCTCTTGCTGTGACGGACACCTGGGAGGGAAGGCAGCTGTCAGTCCCTATGAAGGCCATGGCCTGCTCTGCCCATACCAGCAGAAACCCCTAATCCACCTCGCTTGCCCTACCCCTTGTGGGGAGGCTCTGTGGCTGCTGTCTGGATGAATCCTTTTTACAAGGGTTTCTGCTGCTTCATCCTTTGCCCTGAGTTTGAGTGGTAAGGAGGGGAGGATGAAGACTGAGGAGGCTGAAAGCAGGTAGAGGAAGGTATACCAGGCTTCGAGGTGGAGAAGGGTAACCAGCCTCTTTGAGGGGATGAGCTTTGGGAGCAGAGAGGGTGCGATGGGAATCCCCCAACATCAGAGCCCTCCACAGCCCCCTGAAGCTGAGAGAGGCACCCCAGTGAGGGCAGAGCTGTGGCTAGGGCTGTGCTGATGCCCTGGGAGGCCCCCGGATCACCCACCTTGTAGAGGGGGCCATCAGGACCCCCGCCCTCAGCCTGCACCACCACATAAGCATGCAGGAAGTTGGACGCGATCATGTCGGGCACGAAGGGTGTGTTCTCATCTTGGAAGACCACAGCTACTATGTCATTCCCGATGTGCCGCTTCCTCTGCAACTGAGCACAGAGCCACCACGGCCTTCACGGTCTGGCCAGGGAGGGGCCCACTGGGAAGGGAGTGCCCACATGGGTTTGGGAGGGTTTAGGGTAGACAGAGGGCATGTCTAAGGATTTGCTTCCTTGCCCAAAAGTGCTAAAAAATGTAAAAATTATTTGTTTTCTTAGAATCCTGTGATAGATGAGGAAACCGAGGCCAAGAGAGAAGGGACCTTGTAAGGTCCTGCAATGAGCTAGGGGACTTGAGCCCAGGTCTTCTGGCCCCCAGGCCCTACCTCTTAGCCCTTCTCCTATCTAAATACCACCCCCCAACAGTCCCTCATTGAACAAACAAGGTCTACTTGGTATACATTCATATTGCTAAAATGAACAGAGGCTCTTATTAAAATAAAATTAAAAGACACTAAAAATAAGGAATTAATGCTTCAATTTTTTCACATTACCCTTTTAACCCCCTGGGCTGAGGACATGGGATAAGGCAGACCACCCTACAGTAAGTTCAGGACAAGGTGGAAGTTTCTGAGTTCAGTTCCTGGAATGTGTCCTGAACTTTCCTGACTCTGGGCCTTTGCAGAAGCAGGTCTCTCCACCTGGAACTGTCCCCCTCCTTCTCCCAGCTCTTTCACGGCCTAAAAGTCCCTTTATCTTGAAATCTTTTCCTGAGTCCCACCTCTGCCAAGACTCAGTATCCCCACATGTCCCCACATGATGCTCTTCACACTCCTAAAAGCACCAGCTCACATCTAGAGTTCTTTCGATGTACCAGGTACTGTTCTAGTCACTCTGGGTACATCCACCCACTCTCACCTATGGGATAGGTGCTATTATTATTCCAATGTCCCAGATGTAGAAACTGAGGCTTTCCTAGCATTGCAGCTGCCTATCTCCCTGCCCCAGCTAGAGCCCAGAAGTGGGGGGATGGGATCATTTCCATCTCTGTATCCCAGGGCCCATCACTGAGTCCAGTGTGATGGACATTGAGCACACAGGTAGATGGGGGGAAAACAGGCAGAAGTGGGAAGCAGGTGGGTGGGTGCCCAGGCTACCTGCTGGGCGTCCCCTTCTGTGTAGGGCAGCTTGGTGGACACGTGAAACATGATCTCCTTGTTGCGGAAGTTGCAGTACACAGATTCAGTCCCCGTCTGCCCGTGGGTCACGTCCAGGCCTCCTCGAAACCTGCCCCCAGACCCCCCAGGCCATGGCTCAGTCTCCAGCCCCAGCCAGGCCTCCAAGAGGCCAGGATCGGGTGGCAGGGGGCTCCCTCCCTGCGCAGGGGCATAGATCAGATTACACTCTGCTTACCCCACTCTTATACTCACCCCTTAAAGTCCTGCAGTTTGACTTTCTGGCCAAGAAATTCCAGGAACTCCACGAAGGCGGGACTTTCCTCATTTGTGCTGAAGAGTTCTTCCTCAGAGGTCTGGGGACCACAGAAAGGGGCCACAATCATTGAGCTGGGGCTTCTGAGCATCCCCTGCCCTCCTGTCCCCACTCATACCCACAGAGGGCCAGAGGGAGGACCCATGGCAGCCCCTGGGTTCCTGAGTCCCTTGGTGGGTGCTCTCTCCTGGTGACAGTCCCGGATACAGGGCTGAGTGGGATAGGGCAGCAGGGAGGAAGAGGGGACCACACCTGCCCAAGTTTCTGATAAATGACTCCAAATTTGAAGTTATTGCTGATAACATGCTCGTCAAAGGTGACAATGAGCCGAGAAGCCTGCAGGAGAGGATACAGGGGTAAAGAGAGTACTACAAGTTGCCATCACGTGCCAAGCCTTGAGCCAGGCTCTCTGCACGCATCTCAGGTAATTCTCAAAACAGCTCAGGGTAGGGAGAGCCACTCCAGCTGGCCCCTCCGAACCTTGGTTTCACAGAACTTGAGCAACTTGCCTGCAGAGGACGGCTTGTGAGTGTGTGTGGGGTTGGAGCCTGACCCCACATCTGTAAGATCCCCAAACTTAAGCTCATTGCTTTTGAGTTTTCCTGTGAGCCCTGACTGCCACGGCCAAGTCCACCCCACTCCACTCTGTAATACTCAGGCCACTCCTTAGCTCCTTTATAATCCCACCTCGTCCTTCTAGAGCACGCCAAGTCCCACCAATTTGCCATGGAACATTGAGCAAGTTCTGCTCCTCATCTTGGGCCTCAGCTTCCTCTTCTGTGACTAGGAGGCAAGACCCACTACTGAGGCCCCTTCCTTCAGGACGTCTTTCCTGGACAACTCCATCCCTAGGGAGCTTACTGCTCCGGAATTCAGTCAGGGCCACTAGGGTTACATGCCTTTCTTCATTCAGGAGGCCCCCCTAGTTCATTGACGATAGAAGCCCCAATTCCCACCTTGTCACAGTGTCTGGAACCCAGTAGCCAGCACCCAAGCTGGGAGTGTAATTGCTGTCCGTGAAGCAGCGTTTACAGGGCTGCCTGGACTGTTCTCTCTCCCCAAGTCACCTCTGAGATCAGAAAGCAAGGCCAGTGGAAAACAGACTCATCCCAGGGGAGGAGTGAAGTATAAGTTGCTCTTAGGAGGGTCCCCACACAGCACTGAGAGTTTCCAGACCTGAGTAAGGCCTGCCTCCAAGGCAGACAGCCTGGTTTAAATGCAGGCCTCCTTGTCTGCTGTGCACCTTGGGTAAGGCACAGAACTTTCCTGTGTTTCCCATTTGTAAACTGTGGACTTCACAGGCTTATTTTGAAAATTAAATAAGAACTTGGGGGAAATACCCTGCATATAAAAGGTACCCAGTAAATGATCAGTCATCCAGTTACCCACTCACCCTCAGTGAGCACGACCCAGATCCAGCCTTACCTTTGGGTAGAGTACAGGATAGAACCGATCTACGTTGACATCTTCACACACCAGCTACAGCGGGAGATAGGTAGGGTATGAGGCCAGGCAGGAAGGGCTGGGTCTCCTGGGCCTCACTGTTGCTTAGAGAACTGGGGTCCCCTGGGATCTGAGGGTGCTATAAAGGGTGCAAAAAATGCACAGGCAAAGGGCAGGCAATCAGGAGAACATGTGGTGGCCTTGGACATGGATGGAACATGTGAGACGCAGGACCACAGAGACGAGGCTGCCACTGAAGCCTGATTGTGTGCCTTGCCTACCTATGGGATCAACACAGGAGGCTAAGGGGGACAGAGGCCTCACCTTTGCCATCTGGACCACATTGGGGAACTCGGTGAGGCAGGAGATGGGGATGACATCATGGTATGTCCGGCACTTGGTCCTGGGAGGAGAAAGTCACACGGTGAGGGGCTGGGCAGTGGGACAGGAGGATGGGAGGCCCTCCATGTGAAGTAAGGCCAGAGGGGGTAGACCATAGCAAGGACCATAGGTGATGATAAACACCAGGCCTGGCTTGGGCATTAACTTGCTGTGTGACCTCAGGCAGATCCCTGCCCCTCTCTGGGCCTTGATTAGGAGAGTGGTGTAAAGAGATAGGCTCTCAGAATATAAGACGTCAGCCCTCTTTGCTGGGGAGAATCTTCTCAGGACTCTCCCCTCTGCCCTCACCTGAGCAGCAGCCGGAGGTGTTCTTGGTCTCCAATGACATCATACTTGAGTGAGAAGACAAGGTGGCCGAGGGCAGTGTCCAGTGAGTAGTAATTGAAATGTTCCTGTGGTGGGAGGGAGGAGGTGGGGGAGTGGGTGAGGCTGAGCTTGGGTCTTCCAGAAACCAGACCGAAGCCAACTCATTCCAAGATGGGGGATCCTTTAACAACAGCGGGTGTCATGGCTAATAGCAGACTCCACCTCAGACAGACCTGCATTCAAATCCCAGCTCTGTCCCTTACCAGATGGTCAGCCTGAGAAGGTCACTTCACCAACCTGTGCCATACTTTCCTACTTTGCAAAATGCAGGCCAGGTACAATGGCTCATGCCCTGTAATCCCAGTAATCCCAGCACTTTGGGAGACTGAGGCAAGAGGACTGCTTGAGGCCAACAGCTCAAGACATGATAGGAGTAAAAGGCCAGGACTTTGGTGGTAGCCAGGACTGAAACAGATGAAGTTTCTGGCACAGACTCAGTAATCAATGAATGTCTGTTGTATCCTCGGCTCTCTGGGTCCTCATCAAAGTCAGGACCATACTGATACCTGCATACCTGTCTTCAGTCCTTGCCCTTCTCAAGGCAGGGCACATAGCAGGTGCTCAATAAGAAAAAGACAACTAGCTGATTGCACAACTTGTGGCTCTGTGGCCCCTGAAGCCAGGGCCCATGAGAAACAGGAAGTGAAACATCTCATAACACACAAGGTGGCTGGCTGGGCAGGTTTCCACCTGGAGAAGAGGGTACAGAGTTGGAAAGGGACACCCCAAAGAGCACGAGGGGTGGCTGCAGCAGGAATGGCACCACTGGAGAGGAGCCCAGGGCCAGCACCTCTCGGTGGGAAAGTCCCAAAGCCAAGGGCTGGGAGTGCAGGAGACACCACCCCAGCCTGGCCCTGGGCTCTCCTGCCAGCCCCAGCTCTGGGAGTGGAGCTGGCTCCCAGGCCACACCCGCCCCAGGAATCACCCTGGAAGTAAATCCTGTTTAAACATGAACATCTGTGCTCAGCAGCCAGGCGGGAAAGAGGCAGGGGCCAGTGGATGCGTCCTGTAAACCCGCAGCTCAGGGGCATCCTGAATGGCCCTGGGACAGAGTCCCCCAGCCTTGCGTTGGCACAGAGGGGCAGAAACCCCCAAATGCTTGGTACCATCCACACAGGGAGTGGCAGGCACTTGGTAGGGAAGTCCATGGAGTGGGGAGTTTCCCTCGACCCCCAAGGTCCAAAGGAGCCCAAGGGACACACTAGGAGAGAAGACTCAGGGTCCAAGGAAGTCAATGTCCAAAGTCACCCTCACTTTTTCGTCTGTCAGATCAGGGCCCAGTGCCCAAACATTTGGCTGTTCCCCCATCCCCCCCACCTGGAGTCAGGAAACAGCCCTGCCTCTCTGCAGACCCTAGGGCTCCTCCCCGTGAAACTGCTAGCTTGGTTCCGGGCATCATTCCTCTTCTGAGGAACCAACTGGTACCTCTTAAAGTCCTGCTGTGCTCGAGGTCTACCACCTACATGTGTCATTCATCACTCCTTCAGCAAACTTTTCTGAGTGCCAACGATATGCTAGGCCCAGACAGTCCCCCCCAGTTCTGACCACCTGCCAGACCCAGCTGAGAGCCTCTGGACAGCAGGTGCCCGGGATGCAGGTCTCTCTCCACCCCAGGGCTCAAGCGGAGGTGGAATTCCAGGCTTTGTTCTGGGTCTGTTCCGAGGCAATGGCTTCTGAACCGGGCATGCCCGTTTAGTCCCCATTATAATGGATGTCCCCCAACCTCACTGGTTAGCACCAGTATCTCCCAGGGTCTCCCAATGCCCTGGTCCCAGAATGAAGTCACACAGTTTCCCAACCCCCTAAGGAATCACCGCTCCTCCCAACATTCACACACACACACACACACACACACACACACACACACACACACACACACGCACGCGCACAGCTAAGAGTATGGCCTCTGTCCTAGCATATCTTAATGGAAGGCCAGCCAGAGCTGGTTCAATTCCAGGCTCAGAAACTATGTAACCTTGGCCAGCTCAGAAACTATGTAACCTTGGCCAGGTCACTTTACCTGTCTGAGCTTCAGTTTCCTCTTCTGTAAAAGCAAAATAATCCTGGGCTTGGCGCCCGTAGCACAGTGGTTACAGAGCTAGCCACATATACCGAGGCTGGCAGGTTCGAATTGGCCCAGGCCGGCTAAACAAAGACAACTGCAACAGGTGTTGTGGCGGGTGCCTGTGGTCCCAGCTACTTGGGAGGCTGAGGCAAGAGAATCACTTAAACCCAGGAGTTTGAGGTTACTGTGAGCTGTGACACCATAGCACTCTACTGAGGGTGACATAGTGAGACTCTGTCTCAAACAAAACAAACAAAACACAAACAAACAAATAAAAACAAAACAAAACAAAATAATCCTGATCATCAGCTAACGATGAGCACTTACTATGTGCCAGGCATGGTTCTGTATATGCTTTCCATGTACTTTTATTATCCCCGTTTTTTATAGATGAGAAAACAGGATCAAAATCGTTAAATAACTTGCTCAAGGTCAAGCCATCAATAAATGGAAGAACTAAGATTCCCAGACAGACTAAGAGGCTCTAGAGTCCACGATGCTCTCCCCCGTCTTGGGTATAAGCTGACAGGAAGGCAGCAGCTGGCATGGGACCAGACACATACAAGGTCCCAGCAGGGGACCTCCCCTCCAGTTCCTACAACCTTACCCAAGAACTCTTGCAAACACCCTTAAGTGACAGAGGGTGTCAAGTTGACAAGTTGTTACTGGGCAGGGTCCTTGCCCTGGGTCCCGTCCTGGTGGTGACTGGATGGGACTCTGGGTGGGAACATGCTGCTGTGAGTGAGGGCAGGGAGGCAGGCAACTGCACAATGTGTGAAGAGAGAGGGGGACAGTGATAGAAAGATGAAGAAAGGCAGAGAAACAGGAGGCAGGAGGAGAGAGCAGGGGAATCTCCTGAGGCTTGTTTAAGCCACTCCCAGCCCTGGCTACTCCCTGCCATCTCCCAAGGCACACCATGCAAAAAGAAAATCAGGGTTGGAGGTGGAGGGGGACAGGCTGTACTCCTGGGCCCCTGGGCAGGTGGGGGCTAGGGGTTTTATCAATACCAGGTCCAGCCATGATGTTACTGTGTCCCCCCAACTCCTACCCCAAGGTGCTGAGAGATGGGCCTGGGTCTGTTGTGATGGCTGCTGTATACCTAGAACAGGGTCAGGCACTCAGCTGCTATTCACTATTTGCTGACCCCGAATGAGTGCTTACTTTGTCCCAGATGCCATTCTAAACACCATGCAAGCACTGGTTCATTAAACCTCACAGCAACCTCACGAGGTATCATTACTACCACCATTTGCACAGGTGAGGAAACTGAGGCACAGAGAAGTTAAGCAACTTGTCCAATGTCCTAGGTAGTAGGTGGCAGAGTCAGGATTTGAACCCTGGTTAACCCTGCTGTTAACCACTATGTCATAATGCTGCCTTTTCCAATAAATGTTTATTGAATGAACAAATGAATTTACCATGCACCTTCCCCTCCCCCCAGGCCCAGCCTCCCAGGGACTGGACCAGTCAGCCAGCCACCCACCTTGCCAAGAAAGTGCTTCCGGTAGATTCGGGCTGTAGGGTTGCACTCGAGCTTCACCTTGGTAGTGGGCGACTGTAGCGGCTCTGTCTCAGGAATGCTGGTGATTTCGTGGTTGGTGCCTTCAATCCAGTAGCCCCCAAACTGGGGCAGCAGGATGAGAGGAAAGGGCCCTTCTCGTCCCAGGACCTGAAGAGGGACTCAGCTGAGAGCCACTTCATACTGCACCCCACTGGGGGCCCCAAGACACCCTCCCAACTCAGAACTGGGGCTACTTTTGTCATGGCTAAAGGGTACTGGTGGACAACTTGGAACCTATGTGCACCCCAGGGCTCAAATCCACCCTAACGGGGATACCTGCTCCAGCCCTTTCCCTCAGCCAGACCAGACAGGTGCCAAGCCCCGTGTCCCAGTCTCCAAGATGGGGGCCTGGGAGCAGGTAGAGACGGGGGCATGATCTTGGCCCAGGAGGCTGAAACATTTGGTTGAGAAGGTTTAAGGGTTCAAATAGGCTCTTAAGTCTTAGGTCTGTAAAGTCCTAAGTTTCCAGTCCCCACAGCAAGGCCTGTGGTCAGACTCCAGAGGGTATCCAGATGCCCTGCTGGGCGGGTAGGGACGGGCTCACAGGGCCAGCCAGGTACCTCGTGGACACTCGGGTAGGGAATGTAGTCTTCCTCCGTCTGCAAAACACAAGCAGGGCACAGCTGGGGAGGGGTCCTTGGCCCTTACATCTTCCAGGCTCCTTGAGACCTGCTATCTGTTCAGCCAGCCACCCAGCTGGGAGCACAGATGGGGGGCAGCCTCCTCCCTCCTCTTAAAGATAGGGTAGAGGCTTGGGCTAGGATGACCCCACAGGCAGGGGGCTGAGGTAGGCTTAGCTCACTGAGTACTGAGGTTCCTTCTACCTGAGGAAAGGAAGCTCGGTGCCTCCCCAGAAGAAACTCCTGGCAACCTAGCGGGTGTTAAACACAGATTCTGCCCCTCCCCCCAGTACGCTTCTGGTACAGAGGTTGGTGCGGGGGGCGGGTGGATGAGGGGGGAAGGTGGTGGTGGTGTCTGAGAATTACATTTCTCAGGAGCTCCCAGGTGGCACTGACACTGCTGGTGCCCTGAACAAAGCAGACCCCTGCCCTGAACAAAGCATCAGGCTTGCTGCCCATGAACCCTCCCTAGAAGGGCTGGTTTTCTAGGGCTTTGGGGGCGGGTCCCAAGGGACCAAGAACCATGCCAAAAAAATTTAGAGTCAAAGAGAGACTCTTGTCACCTGCTGGGGTCCCCCCCAGCCTCTTACCAGTTACCAGACCCCCCTTTCCAGCCACCTCACCCCACCCAGAAGGGAGCTTCTCGGAGCAAGAGCTCATAAGCCTCCTAGGGCCTGGGTTTGAGTCTGCCTGCAACTGCTGATCAAAACTGGTTTCAGGGAAAACATTTTATGCAGCTGTCTTTGGAGAGATAAGGACTTTGGGGTGGGAAGCCTGCAGAGGCATGGTGAGTTTGCAGCGGTGCAGCAGGAGGGGAGGTGCTAGAGGGTGGTCCCACCCCTCTGGCAGGGGAGGAGTTCTCAGCATCTCAGAACTGCGGTCCCCACAATCCTGTCCCTGGCATACAGTAAGACTACTTCAGAAAAGTGGCTGGACTCCCTGGGCAGCCTGCTTTGATGGGCAGCTGCCAGCGCTTCCCAGACCTTCCCCTGCCCCAGGGAGGAAGTCTGCTGGGAAGCAGACCGCTAGGCCCACCTACTTTGAGGGGTGGTGGGAAGGAGCATCGCTGTTCATCCATCCTGCTTCCCTGCAAGAGAATTAACATTGGTCACACCCTTCCAATGCCTGCCCCCCCATTATGCCCCTCCTATGCCTGCCGCTGACTGTTGCCTCCCCCCAGACTTTACCTCCCCTAGTCGCAGTGGAAGGGGAAAGCCCTCAGCGCCCCCGTGGATGTGGGAGTACCCCCAGGGCAGAGTGCTGCCTGACTCATCCTGGTGGTGACTGGGGCTGATAGAGGCAGCTCAGGGAGGGGCTGGGGGCTCTGGGTGGGAATGCACGTGCTGCTGGGAATGGGGGCAGGGGAGCAGGCAACTGCGCAGATATGTGAAGGGGGGGCAGAGACAGAAAGATGAAGAAAGGCAGAGAAACAGGAGGCAGGAGGAGAGAGCAAGGGATCTCCTGAGGCTTGTTCAAGCCACTCCCAGTCCTGGCCACCCCCCTGCCCATCTCCCAAGGCACATCAGGCGAAAAGCAAATCAGGGCTGGGGGTGGGGTGGGGCAGGCTGCACTTTCAGGCCACTGGCTCGTGAATGACTCCTCCACTTGCAGCACGGGCCCCCTCCTCCCATTCTACCTCGGAGCTCTGGAGAGCCTGTCCTGCCTCCTGTGGGGTAGGCTGAGGAGCTGAGCCCTGCACTATTGGAGACCTACGTAGAGATGGGAGCCAAGATGGGCCCGCAGGTCAGAGAGGGGCGCTGGTCCAGTCTCCATCCTCTACCCTGACCCCCAGACAGAGGACTCTAGACAATAAGCTGCCACCATCTTCTCTTGGCATGGTCTGTCGAGGGCTCCTGGCCTGTCCTCACAGGGGTGCAGGGTTGACATAAAACCAGGGTCCCCAATCTGCAGCTGGCTCTGTGGCTCCCCAGAAAGGCTATAGAGCCATCCTCACCTGCATCTTTTCAATCATCTCAAACAGATCTGTGTTCTGCAACAGAGATGGAGGAGAGTAAGGTCAGTCCTGGGAGTGGCCCAGTGGTCCTGCCAAGCCCCAGAGAAGCCTTCACCCAATGCAGGTGCCACCAAGTCTGACTGATGACTGAGGCACAGAGCAGCAAGAGGGAGTAGAGTGGGGCACCATGGTGGGGGGCTCTGTGCAGAAGACTCGAAGGGCTGGGCCACTGCCAAGTGAGGGGAGCCCAGAGTCTAGCAGCCCACTCCACCCAGACCTCTCCCCTGAAGGGCTGCTGCCCTTGGAAAGAGACAGATCTTCCCCACTTTACTGCAGATTGGCACTCAGGAGTTCCATGACCCAGCTGCAGAGACGAGACCTGCAGCTAGGAACCCCAAGAGGGCCTGTGGTTCTTCCCATCTCCCCCAGAAAAGGGTGAGGCTCAGGCCATGGACCACTGCTCAGCCCACACTGCCCTGAAGCAGGAGGAAAGGACACTGCAATGCCCACTGGCCCGACACCTGTGAATGAGCCTACCCACGCCCTCTCACCACCCCAGCAGCCTCTCCTGAGGCCAGCCAGGGCACATGCAGAGTTAATTTGGCGTCTGCCAGCTGCGCTTGGCAGCACTGGCCTCTCCAGCGCCAGCTCCCTATGAGCCTTCCTGGAAGGCGGCATCCCTGCTGGCTGGCTGGGCTGGGGGCTGGGCCTGGGAAGCCCCCAGAGCCTCCAGGATGGTGTCCCTCCTCCAGTTACTCCAAGGCTGTCTCTGCTCAGGCGGCTCCAGCTGACACATGTGCTATGGGACTGTGCACCAGGAAACTCTCTCCTCTACCCCCTCCCTCCTCCTGCTCAAACACACAGAGGCCTGTACTCCAATATTTAAACAGTTTCACTGCACCATGCATATGTTTTGTGTACCAAGGAAACCCCCCCACACACACACACAATGGGGTCTATGCATAGTGATTTTTATACTCAACGCTCTATGCTAACCCACAAACACACACGTTGGCATCCAGAGTGACACATGAGCCCACCCACTCACACACAGATTCATGTACCAAGAGAGACATACACACAAATACAAACACTCACCTGTGCAGGTCTGTATACCAGTGACTGCACACAAAGCTACATTAACATCACAAAACCACCCTCTTGTCTGAGACCGAGACACCACATGCATTGACAGACACAGCGAAGCTCACAGAGCTGCACTCCCAGCTCCAAGCCCTCCCTGGCCCATCACTGTCACACACCCTGTCACAGAAGTATCCGACAACTATGGGAGTAGCTAACTCCCAAGGATGAGGAGCACAGGCCTGAACCTCATATACCCCTCACACACTTGAGTAAAACCATCGTCTCTCTCTCTCTCTCTGATATACACATACAGCCCTGTTAAAGGTCACAAAACACAAACATGCCCATGTACCCTCTAAGGTCTGCCCACAGAGGCAAGATCCATTCTGTTAAATACACAACAGGAGTCCACGGGAGAACATGACCCATGGTCGCTTAACGTCACACACAATACTTCCACAGGCACTTACAGCAGAAACCATAGACACACACCTGAAGTCCAAGTAGACAAACACATCTGTCAACCAGTACACTGTATAACATCAACTTTAGCATCTGTGCCTGAGTCAGCCACTCAATTTCGGACAGGCATGGTCTCAACAAGTCACACTGATAAGGGGTGCATTAATGTTCCCCAAGGCATCTCATTCAAGGTGACAAAATGTGACTAGGAACAATCAAACAGCCTGTCTTACCTAGAGTTACAATCACATAAACACTGACACATGGCACTGTCACCAGGAGTGTCCTCACAGCAACAAGTAACACCCACACTACAGCCTTGAAGGAGCCGCAGATACCCTGACACATGGTGAAGGCTGTGAGTGGTGTGGCCCAGATGGGGCTGCCCCCAAGTTACACTTAACATTCAGATCCCCCCAAGGGGGCAGTGGAAGGGGTAAAGTGGTCCCAAAGGATGGAAAGCACACAAACACGCACATAAACACACACAGAAACTGTAGCCCAGACACACAGTGCCACAGGGGCAGCTGCAGAAAGAGCCCTGAGGTCTGGGACCCCGGGGCAAAGGTGCGGCCACGGCCGCCGCGCGGGTGTCGGACCAGAAGCTAACACACCCACCATGTCGGAGCCTCGCACACCCACCCTGGCTCGGGCAGAGCCTGCCAGGCTCCAGAGAAGTCGTGTAGACCCTGTCCTGGGAACCCCTCAGCTAGGACGTTCCTGCCCGGATCCTCACCTGCCAGCCGGCCCCAGTGGGCAACGAGCCCCTCCGCGGACGGCCGTGGGGCGCCGGGGGCCGCGGCAGCGCCATCCTGAGCACGTTCGGCCCCGGCCCCCGCCCGGGCGGCGCTTCAGCTGGCCCGGCCGCCTCCGGCCCGCGCGCGCCCCGGCCCGGGCCCCGCAGCGCCGAGCTCCGCGCTCCCGGCTCCCGGCGGCGGGGCTGCCTGAGCTGGGCTCACCCAGCAGCCGGGCCCGAAGGGGCGGGGCGCCAGGTACGGGCGGCGCGGGGGCGGGGCGAGGGCACAGAGGCCCCGCCCCCGGGAGGCCCGGCCGGCGGTTCCTACCCCCCACCCCCCACCCCCCGCGCACTCCGACACTGCGCCTGCGCACTCTGTCCGGAGTGCTCCTTGCTTTGGGCAGGTTGGACTCCCCAGCGCCCCTCCCTCATTCCACCTTCTGCGTTTTCCCAGGTTCTGGATACCCCGCTTCAGGCCCTCAAGGGCAGGGTTGGGTCCTGCTGTGAAGCCGGACAGGAAGAGGAGGGGTTACCTGGAGATAGAGGGCTTTTTCTTGAGCACCTACTTAATGCCAGGCCCTTCACATGTCTCATCATCTTGCCACAACTCACAAGGTACAAATGTTATCCCCCTTATACAGATGAGAAAACTAATTCCAAGAGGCGAAACAGCTTGCCCAAGAGCACTCAGCTAAGGAAAAGGAGACGCCTGGAGCTACTCTTTGGGGTCTCTCCCCTCCACTCTGCTCTCAGTCCCTGACAGTGGCTGACCTGTTCCCTTCCCCACACCCAGCTCCCCCAGACCCTGGAGGAGCTCGCCACAGTGCCTGGGAGAGGCTGCCAAGAGCTCATGGTATAGAGGAAAGGACTCAAGTGTACTTCAGAACATGTGGGTTTTAGCTCTGGCTTTGCTACAGCTTGCTGAGTGGGCTCTGCCACCTCCCTGGGCCTCAGTTTCCCAATCTGTAAAATATAAGGCCTCTGCAGTCTCTTCCAGATGACCCTGCAGTGTGTCCCTTGCTTGATATAGCTACTATACAGTGGGGACAGGCCTTGCTAGACAGATGTTGGAAAATGGCAAATGCTTCCCAAGCAGTAGACGAGTCAACAATAGCTGCTCTAGATGCTGGATGGGGAGAACTGCCCACAGCTCAATGACAAACCTCTCTTCAGCTTCCCAAAAGAGCTGCTGGCAGCTGCCCCCCCAGTCTCCATCCCGTGGGCCAAGGGCTCCTAGAAGGAAAGCTCTGTGCCTTCCTTTCCCCAGACATGGCCCTGGGTCAGCTTTGGGCCCAGAAAGCTGGCAGGAACTCCAGAGATGTGTGTTCCAGACACAGTGTAGCTTTGGTTTTAATAATTAACAGCAGCAAATATTGATTTATGCAGCCACTTCCAGGCCTGAGCACTTCCAGGTACCATCGAAATGCAGCCAAAGAAACATCCATTCCCACACTGCCCTCAGGGGAAGTGAGACCTGCTCAGGTCACCAGAGATGTCTGTGTGCTAGGTGGTGTGGAAGGTGTGCACATATGTGTGTGCAGCTGTATGTGTGTGTGTATAAGGCTCCAAGACCGGATGTGGCTGTGTGTATGTGGGCATCTTGTGCTTGTGTGTATGGCAGTGCCTGGGTATATGTATTTGTGTGTTTGCACATATATATCTCATGCATGTGTACACGTCCAAGTCTGAATACATTTACAGACATGAATGCATCTGTGTGTCTGATGTCTGTGACTAGTATGTACATAGGTGTGAGTAGACTGTGTATGTATACGTGTGTAGATTTCTGAACTCCTAAGTGGAAAAACCCCTATGGGGGGAGGATCCTGGGTAGCTCAATGCCTGTACTAATGTAGCCTCCCAAAGAGAAGGGAATATCCCTTGTGTGTGTTCTGTCCAGCCTGGGGCATGTCATGATGCTGATAAAAGTTCAGCTTCCTAGTTTCTACCTTCCAAAGTACTTTCATAGTCATTGCCTAAATGCAAGTTGGCAAGGTGGGTAGAGAAGGAACTGTCACCTGTATTTTACAGGTGAGGAAACTGAGGTCTGGGGTAGGGGGGCAAAGATTTTCCCATTGGCCACTTGCCCTTAGGGGTACTGGAGAGGGAATGGAGAATGTGTCACAGCCAATCCCTGGTTTGCTGGAGACCTCAAATAAATCACTCAATCTCTCTGGACCCTGTTTTTTCCCCTCTGTCAGAGGAGGATGATTCTGGGGTGGGGGGGAGGCTATTGGAAAGAGGTGGTTTGGAGCCTGCTGCCTGAGATGTGCTGGCACAAATGGAGGCTTCTAGCCAGACTGGATGGAGGCCAACAAGCCTGAGGGGAGGCAGCTCCTCACTGATCTGAGGAGGCTGTCTAAGCAGGCAAGACCCCAGGTGATGGGCTGCTCCAACTCTTATTCCCTCAGGGGAGAACTGAAACCCAGGAGCTATGGTCCAAGGGCACACGGCCCTTGGTGAGAACCCAGACGTCCTCCCAGGATACTTAGGGGGAGAGGGATGGGCGTTTCATTCATGAACCCAGCTGTCAAGTGAGGGTTGTCATTGAGTCATTCCTTTTCTGCCAAGTTCCAGATCCACAGGGCCCAGTCTTGGGCTGTTGCCCAGGCAGAGAAAGCAGGAGAGGGTCTCTGGAATGCCCTGTACTGCCCCCAGCATCCCTACTTGGGACTCCCTTGGAGATGGTGGTCCCACACATGGGCACCATTCCTTGACTATCTGCTCTCCCAGCCTAGGCAAGGTACTTGGCCCTTGTCTCAGGCCAGAGCTCTTCGGGAAGAGCCTGGTAGATCCTGCCTCTGCTACTTCCTGACTGTGTGACCTTGAGAAGACCACTTCACTGCTCTGAGCATCTGGACCCTCAACTACAGAATGTCTACTGTGCAAGGTTTGCTGAAAACACAGAGTGGCCTGATGTCTGTGGATGTGTTTTAGAAACTACAATGCTTACTGCAAAAGGGAGGGCTTATTACCCCTGCATCAGACAGCCTGCATCAGGTCCTGGCCCCAAGGCATCCAACTTGCATGACTCTGGACAGGTAATTTAGCCCCTCTGAGTCTTGATTTTCTCATCTGAAAAATGGGACTATGAGCAGCTATTGCATTGTACTTACAGTTCAAGGATGAAATGGGATACTGCATGTAAAGCGTAAGTGCTCACCTGGCACATGATAAATCTGAATAACTACTAACAATTACATCTGGAATTGGCTGTTCTGCATAAGTTGTTCAGTTCTTTATCTCTTAACTGGACTATGGCTCCTTGAGGGCAGGGTCTGTGTCAGATTGATTTCTGGCCCCTTGGCACCCAGGCAAGGTGTGGCACAAAGTAGGTACTGGGCAAACACTTGATTTTGATGATAACAGCAACAGATACAGGCTGGTGTATAGGGCTTTTACTCCTCTGTGCCAGATTCTGTGCACAGGCTACTCTGGGCACTTTTCATCCTCACGATGGCCTTAGGAAGTGTCCAATTAACAGATGAGGAGACTGAGGTTGATGCTAATAATGACCGTGATAAAGACAAGCTATTTGGCCGGTTTACTTCCAGCTGTTAGGTTTAGATTAGCCCTGCCCCTCTTGCCTCCCAACAGTCTGCAGACCCTGGTTCGACGTCCTCTGAGGCTGGACCAGGCCCACCAAGGGGTCAGAAGGGGTATCCCCTCAGGTACTAAACCCCAGCAGCATCTGCTGGATGTTACCTCTGCCCAGCAGTCACCCTTAGGCATCTCAGCCCTGGGGTGGAGGGCAAACCAGGGCTGGCAGATGTGCCAGGGCAGGGGGCACTTACCTTAGGGTAGAGGAAAGCAGTACAGGAGGGGACTGAGTCCACTCGTGACAAGTCTAGTGCCTGAGGGAAGCGCTGGTTCTGCCCATCACTCCTCCTGGAAGAGAACAAGAATCTGAGGTCAGGGACAGCCCAAGTTGGGAGATTTGGGAACCCTGGAAGAGTCTCACTCTCAGAGTTGGAGTACATGAGAGAGGGTAGATTTCATGGAGGAGGAGGTCCTGGGTTTCCCAGGAGGGGTGGAAGGATGGGCTTCCTGAGCAGGGCTGCCCAAAAGGCTGTGCTTCCCAGGAGATCAGAGTTTGGACAGGGTCTCTCCCCAAGTTCTCCCTGAGGCCTCCAGCTAACAGGAGGTCCACAGCCCATTCTAAAGCTGGGTAGACTGAGGCAGGAGCAGTGAGGGGTGCTATAGAAGTCTGAGCTTCTGGACTAAGCAGGATGCCCTGCCACTTACAGACCCCACACCTTTCTCTAAGCCTTCGGGGAGACAGCAGCCTTAGGGCTGAGAGGCTGCACAACTACTGCTGTTATTGATGATAATAGTATTTAGTGACACAATTGGGCCTACTGTGTGCCAGGCCCAAGGGCATGCACTTCTCCCAGGTGTTCCTACTTTGTGGATGAGGACCCGGATGTACACGGAGGTCACATGGCTGGTCAACAGCAGCTAGCATCCGCATGACACCTGTCTGACTCCAAGCCTGAATTCTGCCCACACCCATGCCCCTCCCTGAGGAAAGAAAGCAGGTCTGGTGAGGGTGAAGTCAGCGCCTGTCACCTGCCAAAGCTACCTCTGGGGTCAGGGAGAGGAAATGCCCAGTGGTTCCCGGGACCCAGGGAGTTGGGGCTGGGTGAGCAGGCCTGGCAGCCTAGGTCACCCTGTCATGTCTGCACCCTCGCCCAGGTCCCATCAAAGAGACTGGTCTCTGGAGCATGAGTCAGATGATCCCTAGTGGCCCAAGGCAGGCTTCAGTCAGGCAGAGCCGGGGCTGCTACGCCCCAAGAGGGGAAGGGACCATAGGAACGTGGCCCAGGAAGGAGACTCTGAGGAAGTTCTGAGCCTCCCTTCTATCCCCCCTCAGCCCAGCTACTCCAGCAGGAAGCAGAGGAAGCATCCACAGCCCTGCTCAGGCACCAGAGGCATCTCTACCTCCCAGGGGTCCTAGAGCCATAAAAGAGGTGTCTGTGCTGGGTAGTGCTTGATCTAAAGGATGGATAGGGTGGAAGTGGCACTGGAAGCCCCTGGCCTCGATGTGAGGGAGATATTTTTAGAAATGGACTGGCAAGGTGAACAGTGACACAGCCCCTCTCAGCCTCAGTCTCCAGAAAATCTATCACAGAGCATGGGCAGCTCATAGGTATTCAATCAGCGAACACTTTTTTTTTTTTTTTTTTTTGAGACAGAGTCTCACTCTTGCTCTGGGTAGAGTGCCCTGGCTCCTCATAGCTCACAGCAATCTCAAATTCTTGGGCGTAAGTGATCCACTTGTCTCAACTTCCTAAGTAGCTGGGACTACAGGTGCCCACCACAGGGCCTGGCTAGTTTCCTATTTTTTAGTAGAGACAGGGGTCTTAGCCTGGTCTTGAACTCCCAAGCTCCAGCAATCTACCTGGCTCAGCTTCCCAGAGTGCCAGGATCACAAGCGTAATCACAGGCGTGAGCCACCACACCTGGCCAGTGAACACTTATTCATTCATGGTCAGCTCTGGCTCCCCACGTTAGGGTCTCATTAAATAGTTGCTGAATGACTGAAAGAATGGATGAAGATTGGCAGCAGGGAGTCCTAGGAGGTTTGCTGGCAAGAGAATGTCCTAAATGCAGGTCCCTGCAGATTGCAAGGTGAGCTGACATAGGGATAGACTGGAAGTAGGTAGAGGCCCAGAGAAGTGGTCCAGGCAAATTCCAAGGCGCCTGTGGGATGTTCCTCGGTCAGAGTCAGGCATGGTATACCCTCTCTGCAGTGCTGGAAGGTTGGTGTTCCCTTACAGATGGAAAAACTGAGGCTCAAAGAGGTGAGGCCACTTCCCCTGGCAAATAGGTAACAGAGCTGGAATTTAAAGTGCATGCCCTTCACTGAGCAGGGACAGTGCAGTGGAGCGCAGAGCAGAGGCTGCCCAGGAGCAGGAAGTCCTGGGATTGAAGCTCAGTGACACTGGGTACCTGTGAAGGTGGGGAATGCTATCTGGGTGTGGCCCTAGCTGCCGGGTGCTGGCTGTTGCCTGTGGTCAGGCTGGCAAAGTGGTGCCCTTCTATCTGCCCCTCTCATGCCCAGTGGCTGGCCAGGCTCAGAGAGTACCTACAACAGGTCAGCCTGGTGGCCGCTCCCTCACATACTCCCCTTCCAAAATTCTCTCAACCTTAGTTTCTGTGTCTGGGTGACCACTGCACTCAGGATTGTTCAAGTTGGCACAGGACCAGGGAGGCCTGTCATGGCAAGGCCACTCTGGCTTTCAGCCAGGACCCTGTCCCAGGGCCTTCAGCTATCCAGTCCCTGGCTGGCCAGAGTCCGTTCCCTCACCCAGCAACTCCATCTAAAAAGGCATCACTGCAGATAGCGGGAGGGGCTCCAGGAAGGGGACAGAGGAGGAAATGGGAGGCCCAAGGCCCAGTGCCCCCATGCCCAACCCTGACAGGGTAGGAAAGGGACATTGAGAATAAAAGCCACAGCCCATCCCGTGCCTTGCATGGTCTTCAGTCCTCACAGCTCCCCAAGGAGGCAGCTGCTCAGGTGCTGCCTTCCAGGTAAGGAAACCAGAGCTCAGAAAGGCTCCCAGGGCCACACAGCTAAGGAGGCAGGGCAGGTGTCTGGACTGAGCCCATTGCTCCAGAGCCCAAGATCTGAGCTTTAGAACCTGGGTGGCCAACCCTGTAGACCCAGCCAGACGGAGCCTTCTCTACCCTGGCTTGGGAATGGGACCCGGCATATCAAATTGTAAAATAACAGTGACAGCCACAGCAGCCAGTGCTGACACCACCTTACTATATGAACTCATTTCATATTCATTTGGGAAAGGAGGGAACTAAGACACGGAGAGGTCAGGTAGCCTGTGAAGGTCACACACAGCAAATGAAAGTCTGAGGAGTGAAACCTTCCCCCACCCCCAGGCTCTCCACTGCCTCTTAGTAAATAGCAGCAGGTCAGCAATGAATGAGCTCAGCCTCTCACCTCCCTCCGCAGTCCTCTGTCCTTCCCTGGTCCACCCCCTCCTCTCAGTCTTCCTCACTGCTCACCCATCTCCACCTTACCCCCCTAAATTTCCTTCTGCCTGGCCTCTGCAGACCTCCCCCAACTTGCTCTTTTCCTCCCTCTCCATAAACTTGAAGCTCCCTGTCCCTCCCTACTTCATGCCTATTCCACACTTGTTTCCTGGTCATCACCATTCCATTCATGTGGGGTCCCCCAGTCTATGCACCCCCCCATCTCTAAAATTCTTCCTGACTCTATGGCCTGGCTCAGCTTAAAATGCTTTGCATTCCTGCCACATGTGCAGCAGCTGGGAGGAGCCCAGAGCACGTGGGGGACACAGGGAGCTCTCCCCACTTCCCCCTTGCCTTGAATCGGCACAGCACCCTACAGTTTACACGGGCATCATCTCATTCAATCACTATAGCGGCTTTTGTTTTAAATCCAGGTGAGATTTATCAACCTTTTTTCCAAAGGAGAAAACTGAGGCTCAGAGAGGTTGAGGGACAAGCCCAAAGTCATACACTGGTGAAAGGGGAGGGCTGAGGCTTGACTCCAGCCTAAGGTTCTTTCTACTACACACATCCCTGCTGCCTTCAGCGCAGCCTTTCATACCTGTCACCTGGACTCCCCTCACCACCACCTTCCACCACAGCCCCTGGCTCCTGAAGCCACTGCCAAGTGTCTTCCCAGGTCCAGCTCCAATCCTGCCCTGTCTGGCCTGGACACCTCCCGCTGCCTCCTCTGACATATGAAACGGCAGCAGCCAGAAAGGAGGTGACTTGCCCAAGGTTGCACAGAAAGCCAGAGCCAACCTGGGGTCTGGGCCAGGCACATTCTGGGGTCACCTTCAACCCCTGTGGTTGTGTGGCTACCAGCCAGCCAGCTGGCCCCAGCTCCCCTCTGTCTTGGGGCACCTATCTTTCCTAGGGAAAGGGTGAGGCTGGGTGTGGGGGGAAGGGCCCAGCTCCTGAGTGGGATGGGCCAGGCCGGAAGCTGCTGCTGACAGCTCCCAGGTTTCTTGGCAACTGTCACTGCACCTCCCCCTGCCTTATCTCTGCATCAGAGGTAACAATAATAATCGCACCATCCTGAGTGCAGCTCTTTGTACTTTTCAAAAGCCCTCTTTATCTGCTCACTCCTGGGACTCTCACCGGAACAGGAGTGGGAAGATAAGGCAGCCACTAGGATCCCCAACTCCCAGAAGGGCAAACTGAGGCTTGGAGAGGTTAAACCACTATCTGGAGGTCACCCAGCATGGGGTGGATCAGAGATGAGACCCCAGGCCTTCCACCAGTCCAGGGCTCATGGGGTTCTTAACTCTGCAAAGCAATAGGGTCAGCCCCAGGAGTGGCGGGGTTGGAAGAGGAGACCAAGACTGGAGACCAGATGCCACCCTGGGGTGCCTCCCACCTGTGAACCAGCCAGACAGTTGGTGGAAAGGTCCTGTCTTTTTCTCTCATCTGCAAAATGAGAGACAGCATGCTCCCCTCATAGGGTGCCTTGAGGCAGAGAGTACAGCAGACTTGCTTTTCGTCATCACTCCAGCTGTGCTCCTGGAGATCCCAAGCCTTTCAGGGCACCAGGGCTCTTAGAGATGCAGGATTTGGCCCTTTGGCCATCCAGAGGTAGCTGCCCTAAGTGGAGGACTCCCTCCATCCTCAACTTTCCCCTTCTCCCCGATCCTGTCCTGCCCCAGCCGCCTGTGCTAACATTGCCTTAGCTCTGTTCCAGCCTCACCGGGCTGCAGTCAGCTTTCCAAACAAGCCATGCTGCTGCCCTGCTGAACCTTTGCATGGGCTGGGGCCTCTGCTGAGCTCCCTTGGCCTCCTTTTCTGCCTGGTGAACCATTTATGCATTAAAATTCAACTTAAACAGGTGAAGCTCTGGAGGCCAGAGCAGGTAACACACAACTACCAACACAGGAAGACTGACTGGGAGCACAGCAGGGGACCTGGACAGGTGACAGAGCCAGGAATGAGGGCAGGAGGAGGAGCCCATCCTGAAGACACCTGCCAGACACACGCAGGCTGGGGAAACAGAGCAGGTGGGTGGGAGGACAGAGAAGGACCTGTGGGGTCCAGCCCAGGATAGAGGCCAGAGGGGCTCAGGCGAGGGTCAGCAGGGGTGGCCCAGGTCCAGGTCCCCTGGGTCTCCCTGGTGATCACGCAGGGTAGGGAGTGAGAGGATGGGATACAGACTACACAGTGAGAAGGAAGCTGTTCAGGACCCCCCAGCACAGAGAGGCTCCTCTGGGTAGGGACTGTTTCCCAGCCAGGGGTTATGAGGGGCTCTAATCTCCCAAAACCAGAGCCAAGTGGCTGCCCTGGAACTGCCCCCTCCCAGGGGGCCACAGAGGCTCATTGTTTTCTGAGCTCGCCCATCTGGCACTGCCTCCCCTTGCTTGCCAAGGTGCCAGGGAAGGTGTCCAGGGCACACAGGTGAGCAGGTTTCCAAGGCTAGGCCTGGGGGCTGAGCCCCCTCCTCCCCAAACCCAGGCTTGGGCCACTCCTGACTCTCCCTCGCCCAGGCACCTTTAACCTCAGGACCCGTAGGAAGCCTGGGGATGGGGGTTGGAGGACGTGGTGGGGAGGACTCTTTGTCCAGCAGGTGCTGTGATGTCATTTAATCCTTATAACAACAAGCCTGAGAGAGGGCTGCTGTGGCCTTCACCCATTTCAGGGATAAGGAAGCAGAGACGCAGTAAGTTTCAGAGGCTCACAGCTACCAAATGGTAGAGCTGGTAGGGTCTCCTGGGAGCAGGGGACCAGCAGGACAGGGCTCCAAGCCGGGCAGAGGGAGTGAGCAGAAGG
This sequence comes from Perodicticus potto, assembly GCA_963574655.1. Classification (NCBI taxonomy): domain Eukaryota; kingdom Metazoa; phylum Chordata; class Mammalia; order Primates; family Lorisidae; genus Perodicticus; species Perodicticus potto. The sequence goes on along the minus strand of CAUYRH010124667.1, from coordinate 9,502 downwards.
TGGCACACGGGGCCCTCACCCTCACCCCACGCTGGCTCAGTGCCAAGATACCCGGATCCCGGAGCTGAGCCAGGCAGTGGCCTCCTGAGCAAACAACAAGTTGGCAGCCAAGAGGAGGTCACGGGACAGGCCCCCACCTACAGGTGCAGCAGCTGGGACCAGGCTTCCCCTCCACCTGCTGCCTGCCCAACGTCTCCCCTGCCCGAGTGGCCCAAGCCACAGCCCAAAGCCTGACATCGCACTTCCCCAGGGACCTCACTGTGAACTGACTCCTCCCCCATATGGAGAAGATGACCCAGCCACAGGGCCTCTTCCTGCTGGGGAACAACAACATCTGCTTACCCAGCCCAAAGCTCTACAGTTTATAAACAGCCTTCACCAGAGACACTCTCTACAGCTTCCAAGGAATATAAAGCAGGCGACATTATCTTCATTCCACCAGGGAGAAAAGTGAGGCCCAGACGGAGACAGTGACTTGTCTGAGGTGCCACCCGGAGCTCAAACCCAGCTGCTGCGCCCCTTGCCCACATGTGCGCAGGACATGACTCCCACTGATGGGCTGCCACCCAGGGCAAGGGTGAGCCAGGGTGACCTTCCCGGCACCCCTTAGCCCACACGCAGTACTACCACCGCCTACACTATCTTTCCCCCTCTCTTTTTTAACCTGATTGTCCCTCCCTAGCCTCTGTGGCCCTGGGCTCTCCCTTCTTGGAGCTCCAAGCATTCCTTTGCTCACCCACCCACTTGGTCATCCACGCACTCCCCCATCTGCCCTTCATTCCTATGCTCAGTCATTCATTCAGAACACACGTCCTGATGGCTGCTCCAGGCCAGACAATGGTGCTGGGTGTTGGCATGTGAGTGGGGTAAGTCAGACCTCTCCCACCTCAAAGCAGAGCCCCTGTGATAACTGGCCAGACTGTTCTCTAGCTGATCCCAAGGCTGCCCTGGCCTCACCTCCCAGACACTAAAACCTCCAGCGCTGAGGCCATGTTTAACCCATCCTTCCTCCTCCGCACCAGCCCTGGCTGGGACCAGAGCTTGGGTTTGCTGCCTCATGATCTCTAGGCCAGGCTGGTGAGCAGAAGTCCTTGCCTCTTGACACCCCCTGGGTAGGATGGCCACACAGACCAAGGTGAAATCCCCATAGAAAAGGACAAGGTCACCATCTCCTAACCAAAGGCAATAAGGAGAAGCCCTGGCTGTGCTTCTAAAGTGCTGTGAGTGCAGGATTAAGTCACCACAATCCCCAGGTCTCAGGCTAGATGATCCTAAGGCCCAGCTCTGACATCCCACAGAGGGTGACTGTGAGGATGGGAAACTGGGAACTGAGTCTACCACAGAAATGGTTAAAAGCAGAGCCCTGGAGGAGCCCTATGGAGGGGGCCTGAGATACCTACAAGTCACTTCTTTACTCTGAGCTTCAGTTTCCTCATCTGTAAAATAAGGAAGCAATATCTACTTTTCAGGGTTGTTGTTTGGAATACATTAGACATTATATGTACAATCTAATTAGCTTAGAGTTGAGTATACAGAAGATGCTCAATAAATTACAGGCTCCTGCCTGGAGAGGCAATATAGAGGTATTGTGGGTTCTCAGACTCCTCAGCTGTGCAACCTTAGACAAGTTATTTAACCTCTCTAAGCCTCACTCCTCATCTATAAAATGGGGAATGTGCTGACCTTTGAGGATTGTCACGAGGATGAAACAAGTTCATACAGGTAAAGTGCTTGATAAACATTAACCATGAGCCTTTCCTGGCCTTCTCTTTTTATCTTCTTTTCTTCCTTCTTTCCTTACTCTGCAGGTACCTGAAGACTGAGGCAGGACTCTCAGGTGAAAGCTGTGAGGGGGCAGAAACAAGGGGAGCTGCCAAAGAGTAAAACCAGCTGTGTAAGGTACTGACCTCCCCATCAAGCAAAAGCAGGGTGAGCCTCTCAGACGTGAAACTAGGGAGATCTAGAGAAGTGAGAACAGGAGAAGGGGGCTTGACTAGATGATCTCCCACACTGGAAAATCTATACCTCTTGATGACTCTAGCATCCACGTGGCCCAGAACAGAGGCAGTGGCAGAATTCCCATGACTTTGAGGAAATGCACTTTCCCAGACCTGCTGGGGGCATGGCGATTGCTATCACTCTTTACAGGCCTGATTGGCCACTCCTATTAAAAGTTAAAATATGCATACTCTTTGGCCCAGAGAACTCCACTTCTGGGTACTTATTCTCCAGAATTATGCAAATCTGCAAACATATAAGAATAAAGGACACCCATTGCAGCTGGGTTTGCAACTGCTAACATCCAGAAACCACCCTAATGTCCAAACCATGGAATAGTATGCAGCAGTGGCAAAGGGGGTCTTTGGGGAAAGGGGCTTGAGCCATACTGTTAAGTGAATAGAGCAAGTTGTGCACACAAATCTTAGTTTTTAGATTTTACAAAATCTCATTCGTAAAAACTAAAAATAACATGCAGCCTGTGATCCCAGCACTTGGGAGACCAAGGCAGGCGGATCACCTGAGCTCACCAGTTCAAGACCAGCCTGAGAAAAAGCGAGACCCCTGTCTCTACTAAAAATAGAAAAACTGAGGCAAGAGAATCACTTGAGCCTAAGAATTGGTGGTTATTGTGAGCTATGATGCCACCACACTCTACCCAGGGCAACAGCTTGAGACTCTGTCTCAAAAGGAAATAAAATAGCTGGTGTTGTAATGGGCACCTGTAGTCCCAACTACTTGGGGGGCTGAGGCAAGAGGATTGCTTAACCCAAGAGTTCGAGGTTGCCGTGAGCTATGACGCCAAGGTACTTACTCTATTGAGGTGACAAAGTGAGACTCTGTCTTAAACAAAACAAATAAATAAATAAAAATTACATGTAAAAGTTTACGTGGGTTTTCTCTGAGATGCACAACCACTGTGAACATCTGTTTTTGTAACAAGCAAATGTTACTATTTTCAAAAATAGTTTTTGTAACAAGCAAATGTTACTATTTTAAAAAATTATTAAAATAGAAAAGTTCTGGCTGGGAGCCCATAGCTCAGTGGTTAGGGCGCTGGCCACATGCACTGGGGCTGGTGGGTTTGAACCTGGCCTGGGCCTGCTAAACAAACAAACAAACAAAAACTTACTATGAGTCAGCTCCTGTGTACCTGACTTTTCTATCATCTTCAGAGGGAAGTATTATTCATTCCATATTCCAAGAGAGAGAAGCTGACACTGAGGAAGGTTAAATACCATGGCCAAGGTCCCCTAGCTAGGAGTGACAGAGCTGGGCTGTAACCCAGTTTCTGGCTGGCTGCAAAGTCCTCACTCTTTTCTCTACATTAGGCATGAGGCAACCTGCTCTGAGGGTCAGGGAAAAGCAAAGGCAGACAGAAGCAGCTTAGGCAGCTGGGCACAGGGCTGTGTCCTGGGACTTCAGCTGTCATGTCCTATGAGCTGGGCCAGCCAGGGTTTGTCTATATTGGGGCAGGGCTTACTACCTCATTTGTAAATGCAAATACAGGCTCTCTGTCCAGAGCTGCTACAGGCTGGCAGGTGCCCGGCCCCAACACTGGCAAAATCCCACAGAGGCTCAGGGTCACTAGGCAAGTGGTCATGCACCGGCCCGGGCCCTTCCCTGGAGCTCTAAATAACTTTCTGTGTTGATCAACTTGCTTTGGAAGAATTTGGCTTTGAAGGTCACTTGTCACCTTTGCAGTGAGAACCTGGAAATGTGACGAGCACACCTGAGTGTGCCTGAGTCTGGGCAGGCCAGTGGACAGACCTGGAAATCAGATGGACCTGAGTTCAAATCCTGCTGGGGTCAAGTTCTAGCTGTGTTGCCTGGAGCAAGTCACTTCACCTCTCTGAGCAGCAGTTTCCTCAGTTCTCAGAGTGTTGGTAGTTCCTTCCTGCAGGGCTGCTGGGAGGAATCAATGAGAATGCCTGTGAAAGGACCCCTGGAGCTAGAAGTCACTTTGCACATGTAGGGGAGGGTTATGATTTGCACGTGTATGCGTGGGGCATGTGCACACCTGCGCCCGTGTGGAGTAGCGAGGGACAAGGGCCCTGCCCTGCAGAATCAGCCTCCGGGTGGGGCGGTGTCTCTGTCTCTCACTGGGAGTCAGCACCCCGTGTTCCGCTGCTCTGCCTGGCGTGCTGAGAGAGTGCGTGTGACTCTGTGGTGAGAGGGGGAGGGCAGGCCCCGCAGGAACATGAATGCATGTGGGAGGGAAGGCGCTCGTGTCTGGGGCGTGTGTGGGTTTGTGTGCGTGTTTGGATCTGATCGTGCCACTCGCCTGCCTAAAAAGCCCCAGTGGCTTCCCACTGCAGGCAGGGTAGAGATGCAACCACCTCACATGGCCCACGAGGCCCTGCAGGTCTGCGTCCAGCCCTGTGTCTCTGAGCTCTTCTAGGGTCTCCTTCCTCCTGCCCCAGCCCCCTTGTAGCTCCTCAAACCCCTGTGCGATCATCAGGTCACAACCCGTCTCCCCAACTAGACACAGGGCTTCCACAGGTTGGGACTGGGTCTGCTGGGGTCTGACCTGCATGACTGAAGGTGTATATGCCTCTGTGTACAGAATGAGGCCATCTGTACAAGGTCAAGTCTACCAGTGTGAATAGGGAAGTAAGTGTGAATGGGGGGGAGTGCTATGGGGGAACATGGGTTTGTAAGGGGTCATTTCAAAGAACCTTTGGCCCCTGGGGCAGGTGGGCTGGGAAAGGCAGAGGCATCCTGAGGCCCAGGCTGGCTAGGGTGAGAAAGAGGCAGGCACAATTTCCCTTACCACCCATCCCCAATCCTTCCTAAAGTAATCAGGCCCAGGCTGTCTGTGTCAGACCCGTGGGCAGTAGGGCCAGCCAGGTGGGCTTCAGTGGGCTGTGCCCTACAGTGGCCTCGCCCCTGCCTGCTCAGATATCTCTGAGCTCTGCCTTCCCCCTGCACGGCCCAGCTTCCCCGAAGCCCAAGCCAAGCCTGGGCGCACTGCCTGCCTTCACTGCCTCCTACGTCATGATCCTGATCTGAGAGGAGGTGGGCTTCCAACACCCTTGCCTTGTTAGCCACCTCCACCTGCTGCCGGGAGATGATCTGGAATGTTCTAGATTTAGAGTGGGGGAAGAAGACCCATTCCTGCCTCAAATCCTTCCTTCGCACTTACTCTGTGCTCTGCCTGGAGCACTTTCCCACAGCCAGCTCCCGCCACCTAGCCTCAGAGAGGCTCCCCTGAAAGTCTTGGCAAAGGCAAGCCCCTTCACACCAGCCTGTCGCTCGCCACACACCACCCATCTGAAAGCACCTGATTTGTCTGTTAGCTCATTCTGTGTCTGTCACTTGCATTGGAAGGTAACCTGAGCGAGGCCAGGACCATGTCCATCAGGTTCACTGCTGAATCCCCAATCCTTAGACTAGTACCTGACACATGGTAGGGACTCTATAAATTTTTTTTAACTGTTTTATTGTTTTTATCTTTTATTTTATTTTATTTTATTGAGACAGTTTCACTTTGTTGCCCTGGGTACAGTTCTGTGGCATCATAGCTCACAGCAACCTCAAACTCCTGGGCTCAAGTGTCTTGCCTCCCAAGTAGCTGGGACTACAGGCCCCTGCCACGACACCCGGCTATTGTTTAGAGATGGGGTCTCACTTTTGCTGAGGCTTGAACTCATGAGCTCAATCCACCCACCTCAGCCTCCCAAAGTGCTAGGATTACAGGCATGAGCCACCGTGCTGGCAATTTTTTTTTTTTTAGAGACAAGGTCTCACTATATTGCTCAAGCTAGTCTTAAATTCCTTGCATCAAGTGATCCTCCTGCCTTAGCCTCCCAAATTTCTGGGATTACAGGCATGAGCCACTGTGGCTGGCTTGACAAATAGTTGTTGACTAATGACTAATACATATAGAAACCCTGAAAGAGTCTCATGAAGTGAATATTGCCATGTTTGCAGGCATGGAAACTAATATTCAGAGAGGTTAAGTCTCTAGCCCAGTGTCACACAGCAAAGAACTGGACCAAGTCAAACGAAGATAGGGACAATCAGGCTCCAGAAGCCCAGCACATCAGAGTGTACATGTATCACAGTCGATCTGGGAACACTTTATAGGTGGGAATAAGCCTCAGAGAGGGAGTGCTGTTTCTCTAGGTCACCTGGGCCCAAAATGTTTCTTCCATCATGCAACCTATGGTCTGAAACAGCTGCACTGAAGTCACTGCCTCTCACTCAACCTGGGGTAGAAGAACTTAGTCCCTGAACAGAAGAAGAAACCAAGGCTCAGTAAAGTGAGACTGGTCTTAGCACCAGGCCTAACAGACTCGAAAGCCAGTGTTCTCGGGGCCAGTACCCACCACTGGGGAGTCTGTCCACGTGGGTAGGCAGGTCTCAGCTCCCTGCAGGTAGTGAGTTTCTAGGGGTTCCACACGCTTAGCAGCAAGTCTGCACCCTCTGCAGGCCCGCCAGGTAGCAATGATGATGATGGCCGTGACCACAATGGCTGACATCTATGGGGCCATTCATTCTGCACCAGGTCCCAGTGTTAGGACTTAGCACACGTTATCTCATTTTATCCCCACAACAATCTGCAACATAGTACTTTTTTTTATGAGTTTTTTTTTTTTTGAGTTTCTGGCCGGGGCTGGGTTTGAACCCGCAACCTCCAGCATATGGGGCCAGCGCCCTACTCCTTTGAGCCACAGACACCGACCGCAACATAATACTTTTATTGCAGTCATTTTCTAGGCAATAGACTGAGACCCAGCGCAGTCACCCAGCCACCTTGTGGCCACAGAGCATCTGCAGCCCAGGCCCAGAGTCTGAACGCTTACGGACAGACTCAATGTCACAGAGCAGTTCTTGGAACAGGGAGGGGAATGGGTGATGGGACCCTGACAGGCCTCTGTCCATGGTGGCTTAGGGGTTCATAGCCCTCTGGGGCACTCCACAGAAAATCCAAACAGAGCTTGCAGGAACACGACTGAGTGGCTGCCTCTCCTGCCTACACCTGCCAAGCCCAACTGGGTCCTGCGCCCAGCATGTGGCACCATGTGCTTTTCTCCTCCACAGTGCTGGCCTGCCACCTCCTATTCCTGGAACATTCTCTTGCACTACACTTCCCACACATACATACATTGCCACTTGGCACAATTCAACTTCTGGATCACCTCCTCCAGGAAGCCTCCCTTGATTCCTAGGTGTGAGCTGGAGCCCCTTCTCTGAGCTTTTACCAGCCCCTAGGTGTCCCTACTCAGCCCTTGTCACCTCCGTTAGAACTGCCTCTTCCTCTATTTCCCTCTTCAAACCGTGAACCCCAGAAGAGGAGTGGCCTCATCTGCTATCCCCTCCAGTGTGTCCCCAGTGCCCAGCACAGGGTTCGGCCCTAGGAGGATGTCCTCACATTAAATGCTTATTAGATTAATTTGCTGAATGAATGAATGAGCGAGTGACTATTTGGGAGAAGATCCTGAACTCAGGAAAGCCTTTATAGGATTTGGGATACTAGAAAAGTCCCGTCCCTATCCATCTACTCAAACCAGCCTCTACAGTGCCTCAAATTCTACCACTAGAGTCTCTCTTCAGATTAATGAATCTTTTCTCTTTAAATGCAAATACTTAGTGGTATACTGAGAACAGCCGCTGAGATAGGCACTGAACTCATTTCATTGTAAGCATTCTGTTGTCACTGTTACGGACATCAGTGTTCAGAGGGGCAAAGTAGATTGGGTAGAGTCACACAGCAAGTGAGTGAAATTATAGTGGGTATCAAATGCAGGTCTACCTAATCCAGAGCCCTAATCTTTCCATGCACCCCAGACAAATGGACCAGACTCTGTGCATGGCCAGGAGGTAGGGTCAAGCAGGGCCAACGGGACCAGGGGGGCAGAACGGCAAGAACCCTCTCCTATGGTGCTGAGGATGGGGGAATGGGGGGGGGGTTGTGCATGAGTGAGACGAGGACTCATTTCCCAAGATCACACAGCAAGAGTCGCCTCCCAGTATCAAAACCTATTGGTGGGGATTTTCTCTTGTCTCCTGAAGCTATATGGGATCTTTTCTAGAAGGGGTCTCTCTGTCTGGGGCCCCATCCAAGACCCCCACCCCACCTAAGAGGTGGTCTTCTTCATAAGGGAGCAACACCTGGCCCCACAGGAAGATGGGGGAGACAATTAAAAGGGCTGTGGCTCTAAAACCTGAAACAGCTGAGCTGAACAGAGGATAAAGGGGAGAAGCAGGATTAGCAAAATGTTTAGCCCAGAAAGAGCAAACCTAAAGAGACATAATCCCTGTTCTCCTCTTACTGAAGGGCCACCATGGGGGTGGGAGACCCCACAGGGTACACCTAGGCTCAGGCAGCTGGCTCTAAGTAAGGATGAGCTTTTGATACCTAGCTGGGCTCTTTTATCTTTTTTTTTTTTTTTTTTTACAGTTTCTGGCCGGGGCTGGGTTTGAACCTGCCACCTCCGGCATTTGGGGCCAGCACCCTACTCCTTTGAGCCACAGGCGCTGCCCTTTCCAGCTGGGCTCTTGAAGGGTAGAGAGCCTCCCATCACTGGGACTGTGCAAGGAAGTGAAGCAGCCACTCAGAGGTCAGGATGGGCTCAGCCTAGGGATGATGGAATTCAAGAGGCCATGAAGTCACTGAAAATAAAGGTGCATTTTTCTCAGGAAGACCCCAAAGGCTTCTAACATTCAAAGAGGTCATGCACAAAGGAAGGGTTCCTCGCTAAGTGGGAGGCCACAGAAGGGCACCTCAAAGATCTCTACCTCCGAAGATTCTAAGAGGCCCACATTCTCTGATGCTGAAATTTCACAAAGCCAGAAGGCATCTGAGACTCAGTGGTTCTGTGTGTTAGTCATGGACATGTCCAAACTCCTACCCTGGCTGCAAGACCCTGCTCAATTTGACCCTCTCTCCCCTCTCCAAATGCACCTCCAGCCTTACCCTTCCTCATCCCTCCAGCCACACTGGCCTCCTCACTGTTCCCAGGACATAATAAAGCTCGATTCTGCCTCAGGGCCTCTAAATCTACTGCTTCCTCTGTCTGGACACCCCACCTCCACCCCCAACTCTTCCAAGGCCAGCTTCTCCTACTCCTCAGGTCTCCTCTTCTGAAAGGCCTTTCATGACTTGCTCCTTCTCCAGGTGTCCAGCACAGGGTGATGAGCAAATTGGAGCCCACTCCTCAGGTTTGCATCTCAGCTTTGCCAAGAGACCTTGCACAGGTTAATTAACCTCTTTCTGCCTCAACTTCCTCAGCCCTACACCAAGGTTCATAGTGGTACTTGCCTCATGGGTTGTAAAGATTAAATTCATCAATACATGCAAAGTGCTTGGAACAAAGCCCTTGTTGGCTTGTACCTCGCTTTAAAATTCAATGGAACCGCCCCTTTTCCCTAACAGCAGTTGGGGTTTCTACTCGGAGAGGGAGAATTGATGCAGGACATCTGGCACCCTAGCCAGCTCAGCGGAGCCGGCGGACCTGCCGCCTCCTCCGTGGTGGTGTTGGTGCTGCGGCAACCAGCT